>JASANN010000345.1:14755-30696 GCA_031762395.1 Calameuta pygmaea | reverse complement strand
CAGCCCTGATGTATTAAACACGCTCAAACTCAGCTATCGGCTGTGTCGAATAGTGTGATATTGAGTTTTTGTTGGAACACTCTGTGTTATACACTGTGTCACACTGTGTCCTCTGTGTTCCTTGTTGGAAAGCACCCAATTACTTCAGAAAATCAATTGTAAATTTAGGTGTCAAGTTATCCGGATATATTTTGTTATTTTTCATTTCCTTGGGTCGAAAGATTGCTAAATCGATGGGAAATCGTTTGACGGTCACGAATATGTTAATTAAAACGTTTCATACTATACGGTTTGGCAAAAAATGCAAAAATCGTATTTGATGTTTGGCCAATAATTGCGATGATGCTGAATGCTCGCGTTCTCATTGGATACTCGGAGCACCAATGCGTGTTTTATTTTGCCAACGTTTTAAATAGACTCTCAATCATTTTCAAACGACCATCAAACGTTTACTAAAAGTTTTAAGCTCGCCGGAAATAGTTGTCCGGCTAACTTCACAGAGATGAAATTGACCATTAATCCGGTTGTCAGTACCGATTTAAAGGAATTGATCAATCGCAAATATTCCTAGAAGTAAAAATGTGCTATGATTCGTCAACTCCTTTAAATCGGTATTAACTAAACCGTCGTGTAAACGTTTGGTTATTCTTTTTAAATCAGGGGGTTGACACTCCAATAGGCTGTAGTGAAACATAGAATACTTATAAAACCTATCGATCAGATGGCGTTGCTGCTCGTGCTAACAGTCTATAGCACGGGAGTGCCGTGTCTCCAATAAGTGGTCTGTGTTTTTAAATCTTACACGTATCCTTTCTAGTATAGTACAATAATCTTAATATTCATTTTAGATTAAAGATTATTCCTGTGTTTAATCTAAATCAGATTAACGATTATCGCTTGAAAAAGGATCTGCATTAGACCAAAAGATCGTACAAATTAATCTACACTGGTTAGAGTTCAGTATGCTGGACAAACTCATATTCTCCTACTTGATTTTCACACACCAGTTATTGACACATCTCCTCATTGGAGGAGACAGCCATACGGAAAGGAGAGAAGGGGACATTTAAACATTATTTTCAATGTATACTAATTGGAAATTACATGTCTGTACATTCGATCATAAACAATAATCATGGTTACCCGAGTGTTGATTGACATTCGCAATGATTTAAAACTTTTAATTAGTGCTATAACTGGATTTGAGGTGAGTAAATTAAATGTACTTACATATTTTCATCTGTGTAACCTAAGAGTGTAAATTAGAATACGTAAGACTATCGACTTTTGAATATTTACTGAAGTGTATACAACTATCTGTAAAAGTATAAATACTCAGCAATAATTATGAAAAGAGCTTAGATTTTGAATCATCAAAATGTTAGGTAATGATCTTGTAAAAAATATAGTTTGTTGTATTCAAGAGAGTAAGTTTAAAAAAAAAGTACTCTGTTATATTCGAGATACTTGAAAAACCATGAAAGTAATATTATAATCTCTAATAGTCAGTAACAATATCTTATACAAATGAACTACTCCACATAAGGTATTCATAAATAGTACATTGTGAAATCAAAATGATTATTATTTATACACTTATTTTTGTTTTTAATGCAAAAAATTAATTTAGAAAATGCTAAAAAAGGACTTTGTACACAACTCGTTACTATAAACATGGTAGTATCTGATTTGGCTAGTTTGGCATATATTACATTAATATTCCATGATATAATATAATAGAATATTAACTGTGGTTGCACTTATTAATTTTTAGCCAATTGCATTGTTTGAGGTCAATTAATAAAATAAAATTTGTCAATGCAATTAGCTGAATATTAACCCTCCGAGTCCATACTACGTTTTTTCAGTACATCAAATCCATATAGGGCATATTGCACCCTATCTGTTTTTAAATGCATCCTATTTTCGTTGCAATAAACATTTATACAATACAAAAATATTTTGACACAGTACTATAATGTCTGTAGTAGACATTTTTTTTTTTAATGTATCTTTCCAAATTGTCAGGAAAAATTAAAAACCAAATGAAAATATTAGGAAAATTATGATGTTGTTTTATTTTAATTATTACAAAATTGCATCTCAGGGTGATATTATGTAGAAGTGAAACTATTGGTAAATTCATGTCATTACTGTGTGTTTCAAAAAGTATAATCATTCTGAACATTGAACAGTGGCTATAGTGCAGTTTTAGAAAATAGTATGAAACAAGGTATTTGGAACAAATTTTGAAGTTAAATGACTGTCTACTCTTGTTTATTGGAATATATGAATTACAAAAGAATTGTTCATCAGAACCGCCACCATAGTGCGAAAGTACAATCTGTGTTCATTGTATATAAAGACTGTTAATAAATACAAACATGATTGTATTTTCAAAATATTACAAGACATAGTAATTAAATTTAATTTCTTTGATAATATTTTCATTAAATGCTGACCTCTTATCAATCAAAGAAGGACAGATACATATACCAGTAAGGAAATATTAGTAAAAAAAAGGTCAGCTCACATATTTTATATCTGAAATAAAATGTATGGCATATCATCAACTCTTTCTAACATATATACTGGTGCCAAGTATATTTCCTATGTTCGCTGTGACAGTAGCTGTTAGACACAAACATTTTACAGTAAAACTTTTCAATAACGTAATACTGTGTCATCTCACTATATTGTAACTCCCTACTATTTCAAGTTTTGTTTATTCAAGACCTCTCTATGAATGAATAAGTATGGTTACCCATGGAACAAAGGAGAGTATACAAAAAGTGGGGATCATGATATGAAATTTTATAAAGGGTGAAATTTAAATTATTGTTAGTTTCATGCTATTGAGGGTTACATTATTGAAAGGGTTTACCGTATTCCTTGGTATATACAGTGTTATGGGCAAGGTGTTATTTAAAGTATGTGGTTTATTTGAAAATGTGGTATAATGAAAGTAAGGAGACTGGTATAAGGGAAATATATCCACTATCTCTGTTTACAAAACAAAACTGGCAAGCTCTTGCCCAGTTTTCGATGCAATGATACAAATTGCTGTACAATTCGTAACTATGAGCAATTGCTCCGGTCTAGTCGAAATCTAAGTGGAACACTTGTCCCTTTCTATGTGGAGCATTTACTCTCCTTTATATTGAACACTTGCTCTGTTCTATCATGAGCACCTGCTTTGTTTAACATTGAGCACTTGCTCTCTTTCCTCTAGAACTCTCGATCTTTTCCATGTTTGCCTCATCCGCTCATTCTGGCCAGACTGACTGCACGTCGTCGTCTCTCGACGCTGGTGCCGTTGTGGTTCCTGAATAAGCATTTTTAATATTCCTTAGCGTATCCCCTTATGAGGCGACGTTTCTTGCAATTCTCAGAACTACGGTAGCATAGGATCCTATGGTTCCTAGGTCCTTTATGTTCGAGGTGGTTTTTAATAT
Source organism: Calameuta pygmaea (assembly GCA_031762395.1). Taxonomy (NCBI): domain Eukaryota; kingdom Metazoa; phylum Arthropoda; class Insecta; order Hymenoptera; family Cephidae; genus Calameuta; species Calameuta pygmaea. Next base: position 27,241 of record JASANN010000345.1, on the reverse strand, counting down.
TGAGATAAGGACCAAATCGTTGATGACGGACGCTGGTAAGCGTGTTCTTGTCTTTTGATACTTAGAGATTGCTTTGGAGACATAACACCTCTCGCCGTGACCATGGGATTTGACCGTGGGATAGAACAACAGGGTGTTTCAGAATAAAAATAAATGGAGTATACTATTAAATAGAACAGGAAAGTCTGAAACAAAAAGTCCAGATTTACTGTTTTTATCGAACTTTCCTCTTAGAATTATAAACCATTAAAGTTAGCCAATCAACACACGGCATACCCGCTGAATATCCAAAAGCGCAGTAAGTGGGGGATATGGTCAATGCGGTACGGTCAATTTAACCCTTTGCACTCCGTAGACCCCGCTATTGTGTCACTGATTATTTTAAGAAAAAACCTAAAACAGTTACAAAGTGTAGTTTTTCAGAGTTGCTGCACTCTTAAACTTAAGAAAAAAAACACTCGCAGTGCAAAGGAATAAACATTATTGTCTCTGTCTGTCTATCTGTTCATAGCCCCTTTCTTACTTCTGCTGCCCCCCCCCCCCCCACATTCCACCATCCTTCCCTTCTGTCCCTCTTTTTTCTCCCCTTTTTTTCCTTGCTCTTTCTCATATCTGTTTTCATTTTTGCTCTTACCTCTCCATTATCTCCTGTACCTCCCTATGTTTTCGATCCTCTTATTCTCTTCGTGCATTCTTCCTTCATTCCGTCCGACCATTTCCCACTTTTTACCTTCCTCCACTCTTTCCTAGCCTTCCTCATTGTCACCACTAGGGAGTGATGATCTTATTCTATTCCATCTTCCACTACCATGCTTTCTAGTCCCCTCCTCGTATTTTCATCCCCGAGCACATAGTCGATCACCGTTTCAATAATCCTCTTGGTCATATCCCTTAATATTTCCATTTAGAACCTCCCATCCAACCTCTCTTATCACTTTTATTAATTTCTTTCCATCCCCATTTACCATATCATCCTTTCATCTGCTCCTCCCTTTTTTTCCTGCCTGCTTCGGCTTCGCCCCCCCCCCCCCTCGCCTTCACTATCACGTTTCTCTTCTTACTCTGGCTCTCTATCCATCCTCTTATCTTTTCCAGTTTCCTATCCTTGCCATTAAACAAATTTTTCATATACCTCATCTTTGGATTTAATTCGATAAATTTTAGCTGCTTTACTGTAATCGTCAATAAAGGTAAGAAAATACCTTTCTCTTTTGTAACCTTCTGAATGTGGCCCATTGAAATCTGTATGAACTATTTCCAAAATATTTTTGGCTCTTTTTCTATTATTATCAAACGGAATGTTGTGCATCTTATTTTTAATACACGTAGCACATTTAAAATATTCTGACTCTATTTCACTAGGCAAACCTTCTAATACCTGATTTTTACACATAGTATTTAAATAATTAAAATTGACATACCCTAATGTTCTATGCCACTTTTCTTTTAATGCCATTTTTTCATTTCTTACTGTCATATTCGTTTCTCTATTTTGTTCTATATAGCTTGTCATTTTATAAATTCTATCTTTTTTCCAAGCTATTGCAATCAATTTATTACTTTTATCATAAGTCTTAGAATTATTTCCAATAGATACAACTTTATTATTAACCGTTACTTTTGCAAAACTAATTAAATTTTTATCTATATCTTTAACCAAAAAAACATTTTTCATTTCAATATTTGTTATATTTACTTTTTACATGACCAACTTTGGTCGTTTTCAAAATTCTACCATCGCCTACTTTTACGTTAATCGGTTCTTTTAATACAATAAAATCGCTAAAATAATTTTCGTTATTTATTACGTGGTCCGTGCAACCACTATCTAAAATCCACTCTATTTTATTACTTTCGCTTACTTTTTCATTTACCCCAGACCTAACCTGCACTTCCGTTGCGAACGCTCCACCGCTTTCGGTGCTACGCTGACCTTGGTCGCTGCCTTCATTGGCTCTCGTGCCTCGGCTGCGCTGTCCGTAGCTGCTACCGCTACGCCGATTAGAACTTGATCGCTGTTGGCTGGCTCTACGTCCGCCCGCGCCTCCTAGTTGCTGCGAGTAGCCTCTGCCTTCCTCGCTGTGACGCGCGGCCTTCTCTGCCGCCTCCTTGCTGCGGCGTCCTCAATTCCACGAATTGCTTTTCGTTGGGCAATCGTACTGTATGTACCCTACACCGCCACATACATAACATGTCCTTTTCTTTTCTAGGCTTTTCTTCTTCTCTAACACAGAAGCGTTCGACCTTGAATTTTCATTCTCATTATGTCTTCTCTTAAATTCTAATTCTAGTTTTGATTTTACAAATTCTACGGTTTTGTCCTTTTCTGGTAATACATCTACTATGTCAACTACTTGCGTCATACTTTCAGGCAGTGCTAACAAAAAATAATTTAACTTACCTTCTTGTGTCACATTTTTCCCCGCATTCTTTAGATCATTCATTCATTTTTCAAAAATATTATAAAAATCTGTCGGGTTCTCATTTTCTTCCATTTTCAAATCAAGTAGCCTTCTTTTACATAATAATTTCACAGCATGGCATTTAACTATATTGTAGGATATAATCTCAGGGTAATAGGAAAGCAATAGGTGGAATCTGGCGATATTTAATTCATTCCTTTTTCTCTCACAGCTAGTGTCCAACCGACTATCTGCCCGCTGACTTCTCTCTCATTCGTACATTCTTACAAAAACAGATATACACACCACACACGCTCTCACAGTCATACATGCATTCTAACTTATATTCTACAATATCGGCCATCCTGGTCGGGCGTCGGTTCTTGGATGCCCTCGTCGTCGGAAACATCGTCATCGCTAAAGTTGCTGATCCACGGCTTCAGATATTCCGCTGCTGTTACCACCTCCTGTGGACCTTCATGTTCACTAAGCTTGACCACAGCATAGCGATCTTTGGGTTTGACCTCGATGACTCGGTAGGGACCAAGGAATTTAATTGCTAATTTCAGTCCGGGTTTCATATATGTTCTCTTGATAGCTACTAATTCATCTAACTTGTATTGTCTTGCTTCCTTTCTTGATCGATCATAATTCTTTTTATTTTCTCGTTGCACCTTAAGTGTGCTGTCCTTGGCATGCTTTCGAAGCTCGTCCCGATTGTCCTGGAAGATGGCTACCAACTCTCTGTTAATCATTTCTCTTATTTCCGGGTACTCCTTTAGCCGCATGTGTGTTCCGAATAATAGGTTGAATGGGGTAGTACCGATACTTCTACTCTGTGTTGCATTCAGGTATTGCTGTGCCATCCCCAAGTACTTGTACCAATCGCCTTCTTTCGGAGCCGCCAGCTTTGTCAAAAGGGTCTCAAGGTGCGATTAACCCTTTCGACCTGTCCGTTCGCCCTAGGCAGTCCGGTAGTAATGAGAGTGTGTTGTATTCCTTGCTCCTTGCAGTAATCTTTAAAGTCGTGTGACGCGAACGCCGATCCCCGATCAGATATAATTTTAGATGGGTTGCCAAAGATCGCGGCTTGTTTCTTAAGTCGGTTCACCACCTCCGATGTCTTTGTTGACTTTGTTGCGTAAAGCCACACAAACTTTGCAAACCCGTCCACTTCTACGAAATATGACAAAAATGTTTCTTTGTAGATGCCAATGAGCTAAGGTGGTCGATGCGATATACCGTTAACGGCGCATCGCCCTTCTCGATGGGGTTTAATAGGTCCTTCCGTTTACCGTGTTTCTTCTCGGATAAGATGCACGTAACACAGTTACGTATGATCCTCTCAATTTTCCCGCGCATGCTCCTAAACCAGTAATCTCTCTAAGTGCGCCACCGTCTTGTCAATCGCGAAATGGCCGATTTCGTGAGTATTTCGAATGATTTGCGACTGCATGTTCTTCGGCACCACAAGACGCATCTCATCGCCGCCGAATTCCTTGTACAATAGTCCGCCCTTTACCGACTATCTGCCCGCTGACCTCTCCCTCATCCGTACATTCTTACAAAAACAGACATACACACCACACACGCTCTCACACTCATACACGCATTCTAACTTATATTCTACAATATAATGTTCATCTAACTTATCTACCATCTTTTTGGCACACTGTCTTCTGAAATAATCAATTCCAGTTGTATATTTGTCATACTATTCACAATATAATTTTTAGCTTTTATTTCTTTCTTCTTCCAATCTTTCATTGTTGTCCGCCTTTCATTATTTTCAATAACTTCAATGCATTCTTTAAATTCTAGGGACAATTTCAACTTGTACTTCCATTTGTCGTAGTTTGTCTCATCAAATACTTGCAATGTGAATCCTTTGTTCTTCGGAGCCATCTTGTTTCCCCGGGACCTTCCTCTTGTTTTTCTTCTTTGTCTTCTTTTAATTCTTTATTTTTGTTACTCATTCACTTGCTTGCTGCTATTTTCAAGAAAAACCACGCTGAGCTACAATGTTAATCTTCGTGGGTTTGGATTTCAAATGAATGATTTGACATATTAGTTGAACACAAAACAGGTGACTTTCAATCTTGATGTTTAATGGTCGGCTGAAAGGTAGACCAGGTATAATTAATAGAAGATCGTGCCCAAAAAAAGCTTCGTCCGAGAAAATTACTTTGTCCCAATCGCAGTCCAAACTTTTTTTCGCCAAATTAAGTCTTTTTTCGACGTGCTTTTCGGACGCTAGCGGTTTCTTCACTGTGCTTCGAAATTTCACATCATGAGAAAGTAAACGTCTTATAGTGTCACATGACACATGTAGAACCTTTTTATATAAAACTGCCTGCCCGCCATGCAATGATAGACGAGAATTCTTCTCAAACATCCGTAAAATCAATCTGTCCTTCTTTTTCGTCGTCTTTTGCACACATCCACAATCTGGCAAGTTATCGACGTTTTTTCGTCAGAATAGTGTTTCACCCACTCTTTTGCAAATGTTTTCGACTTTTTCATGTATTTAACAACGGCTGCGTAAGACATTTTCGGTCCTTTCTGACGTAAACACAAAAACACGGCTTCGTAACGTGATGCGTACGCGACACTCATGGTGAAATACGTTCTATTGCAAACAAAGTGTCACTGCAACTACAATTGCACCTTTTTATACAAAGCATTGAGCAGGATGGGTCACGCCACCTAATCGCGTTTAAACCTATGCTCTAAGAGTTTCCAGAAAAAAGTTTTGCCGTACACGCTCTTATCAAACAGACTGTATATTGTTACGTCTCGGCCCTCTTGCATACGTCATTCACCCACCTATACAGATACACAGCCACTTATACCCACGGCCAACCCACATATATTGTTATAGTTATACCCCAACCCATACATACACTATACACACCACATATGCCATTATCTTTACCGACGGTACTAGATAAGTAGGTCAATCAATTAATCGTTTAACATTATTAATCCCATTGATTTATACCTATATATTTACGTTTATATTTTGGGTTATATTCCACTATGGTATTGGAATCCTTAATTTACGGATATCATTATCATTTATATGATTGGAAAATGTTATGCTTATTATTCTATCAGGCATTATGTTCATAAGGAATTTGTTATACTAAGCCTTATTATGTCTTTAAATAAAAGATAAACCTGAATATCCTCGAGACTAGGAGTGTTCGCGAGGTTTCAGGTACAGAATTGGAAGACTCAGGTATGCAGCAATAAACAGATAGTTGTTAGTGGTCTAATTTGTTAGTCAATCAATAAGAAAGGGAATTAAAGACCAATCATATTAAAAAGAAGTAATAGAAGGGATAAGAAACGAAGTCGTTAAATAGGGTTAGAGAGATGAAAAAGTCATTCAGCCAGGCAGTTAGCCAGTCAGTAAGTCAGCCGGAGAGTACCAGTTCTAAAAGAAGTCAATATCTGAATTGAAGTCGAAGAGTGAGTTTGAGATCTAAATTCGAAGTTGAAGTCTTAGTCTAAAATGCTAATAGTTTAATAGGCTTAGATTTCAGTGTTCTTATATACAGAAATCAAGTATCAAAGTCAAGTTTAGGAGTATCATTCAAATCAGTCTGATCAACGAAGCACATCTGGACCGAGGGTCCACTCAAACAGCCTCACTGAAACAATACTACTTCCACAGAAATTATAAGATAAGGAACACTTGGATTCCTTTGGAAATCATCGGGGTAAGCTCATGAGTATTTCCACACACTGTTAGGTACACACAACAATTCATTTATATCCAGAATAGTTAACTTACATAAAACGGATCAAGAATACCCGAGCAAGGAAACCATCAGATAGGTCATTAAAATCTCGTCTTAGTTTCATAAAACAAGATACTGCATTAGAGTTAGGGAACGATCCTCCTAATATTGATAGAATTCCCTGGAAACTAATTCCTATTTTTTTCGATTCTTTACCTACTGAATCAAGTGACATAGTGCATAGGCATCCTAACCATTTTGGGGAATCATTAGAAGCAGTGTGTCTCAGCTTACCACAATTGCATGCAAACCAAGCAGCTCAGTCGCATAGCATATAGTGTTGTTGCACCAGTGACGTATGGTAGCAGAAATAAACAGTCAAAGACAGGGGCGACCTAACGCGTGGACGTACCATTTAACACCGGCAAATCAGACCAACGGACCATCCTAACTACTTTTCTATATCAACATTATTCAATCTTTATAATTCTCAATCGTTCCCATCTCGTATCGGACGTCAAACATAACCACATGTATTTCAAGGAGCGATCGTAACAATATATTATTACTTTAGCAAAGTTGGTTTGCCAGCGCAATCCGTAATGTGACAAAGTAAACGCACATGCGGAGATGAAAAAGGAGACGACGAGGGAACTGAAATGATCCTATCGTCTCTCTAGTACTCATATATGAATGTCATTTAATCTATAATAATCGATTTAGGATATTGAAAACTGGTATAAATGTAATCTTTAAACTTCCTTTGATGCATATCCATTCGTTAAATATTCGTTCCAGTGCCAATATTAAGAAAAATATTGTTTCAAATAGCTTCGGCCGTCGGCCATCAAGCCGCCACACGTACACTACGAGCTCCTTTGGGTAAAAAGTCTCAGTCTTCGCCTGCTGCCTATAGTTGGCGCTCGACTTAAACGAGTCTCTTGAAACAAGCATATCTTGACATGTGGTGAATACTCTACCAAACACACAAAAGGGCTTTCTTTGGGTGTAAGCCTGGCTTAGCAGTACTTCGTGGCGATTCATTTGGAGAAAGCCACTGCCTTTTGCGTTTTGGGTTGTCATAGAGGACCCACTTTTCATCTCCAGTTATCAAGCGATCAAAAAATGCTTCTGTATTGTGCCGTTGAAACAATAAGTTGCATGTAGTGGATCGGTTAGCTTTATTCTCTTCAGTCAGATTATGCGGGACCCAAACACCTGCTCTGCTTACTTTCCCAATTTGCTGCAAATGTTCTTGGATGGTCGACCATGGTTGTTTACAACTGTTTGACAATTCCTCGATTGTCTGACATGGATTTGATTCCACTTCCGCCCTTAACACGTCATTGTCTAAAGTTGTTGGTCTTCTTGATCTTTGCGACTCGGAAAGATCAAAACTACCGGATTTGAACTTGGAAAACCACCTTTGGCATTTACGAATGTCTAATGCATTCGAATAAACATCGCAAATGTTTTTAGTAGCAGCTGTTGCGTTACTACCCTTGCGAAACTCAAGAAGCATGCAATGCCGGATATGTTCCTTTTCTGGTATTTTGCTGGCCATTTCACCCAAAATTGTAAAAAAAATTATATTTTAATTGTTTACAACTAAGCAAGTCACTATAACCTCAGAATGTCTTTGCCACGACTTTGATGTAAACAATTAGCTGAAAATTGACAATGAAATAGTGACATGCGCAGAAATGACATTACTTTCCTGTCCACCTATTATTTAAGGGTTAATACTGCGTTTTGCTTTAATCAGTATAATAGTATATATTTTAGTACTGTTAAAAAGACACTGTATAATTTACATAGCTTCTATTGAACAATCAAAGAATTTTTGTTTTAACAGGACACTGAAGAAGGCTTTGATGTTTGTGAACGATTCACTTTATCCAATATAAAGAATCATCGATACCTTTCAATTGATGGCAATGAAACCAAACAAAAAATTGATGAACTTATTACAAAATTGTCAATTCACGGAAAGTATAAAGTGGCCAAGGAGTTACAGTACTTAATCAATTGTTTCTTACATAGTTTCGATTTTGAGCAACATCCTCAATATGATCTTCAATGGGCATTGTTGTCATTGTTGCTTGATTTGGCAAATGAAACAACTAACTCAGACTTAAACAGTCATGTGTTGCCTAAAAATGAATACAATGTAATTGCTACTGTTGACTGTAATAATGGTGCAAGTAATGAAATTGATTGGGGTCCATATTTAAAAGAAAGCCAAGGAGATTTTTTTCACGACTTCCAAAATAGCACTGAAAGTGTAAGTTTGAAGACAATATCAGACATAATTTCATACTGATATTATTATACGTTCGATAGTAGTATACTAAATAATAACAAAAGTTTATACCAAATTATTCATGTAAAAGTATTAAAAAATAACATGCTGTTTTTTTCTACATTTGCAATAGACGGACTACATATTATATGCAACAATTATATTTCTAACAGGAATGGTCTGATGAAGAAGTAACGGAAGTTAAAGAAGTAGATAAGTGCCTCACTACTTCAGAAAATGACATACATTTGTTTGAAGCGTTGAGCATAAGGAAGTTGTATATCACGCAGTATAAACTTTCAAAAATTGTGATGGAAGGATTAGTATCAAAAAATTGGCTATCAAATAATGTGCAAAATTGTTGGTGGTATAAATTGGAACAGGGAGGATATCAAGCCAGTAGTTCTTCTCAACATGCGAACTTTTCGGAATTATGGTAATGTTTGCAAAGTTTTGTCAATATATACATTATAATATTTTCATTCATTTCGTTATCATTATACTTGTACAGGGATAAGGCCAATTTAGAATCATTACCAAATGGAACGAGAACTCTTAGTGAGTATCAATTCTGTAGGGAATTGTTGTGGATGTTCTATGTGCAAGCGCGGATGACTGTATTTCAACAACAGGAGTGGGAGTATGACGTTATACCAAATATTTCTATACCAAGCTTATCAAATGTAAGTGATATGAAAGTTATAAAATTTGACAATTTCTATAGTTCTTATTCAGAACTCGGTTTTGCTACTAATAGTGTGCTTTTAAATAATTTAATAATGAGTTTAGAAACGACCATATTCACAACCACTTTTATGGTCACTCTTTATACCATTCTTTTATCATTCGAAGAGATACGAATATGGTTTTTACTTACTGCTCATGAAATGATGGAGACTTATAAATAAGATTTTATATACTGTATATTACGATATGCCGGCTACATGTATCAGTTTTCGCGCAAACAGCTTGGACCGTATTCCGTTACGACCAGTAACAGCTATTGGCGCGCTATCAATCGAAAAGTTAATTTCAAATTGCCTTTAAGCAGTTAAAATCACGCTTTTAGTCACCATATTGGATCTAAGAGCGACCTCTATGGCGATGTGGGTAGGACTGTGTTTAAAGTAATAGTTCTTCAAACATTGCAAAAGAAATAAACGTCATTGCAAACATGGACGAAGTGCGTGAAGTTCTTGAGATGAATCGAAATCTTCCTCCTACTTATTTGTAATTTTACACTACGCACTTTACTTTTCAGCCCAAGACGATTGTGATTTATGAATTGCACGACTATTGCTTTTTCTCGATAGAAAAATTTTCCTTTCTTTACATCTACAACGAATCGTATATTCACCAGTTTCATATGAATATTAGCTTACCTTTAACGGAATTAATATTTATTCTCCATGAATTTAAATATGGCTAACGAATTAATTAAATATGACCTTCGCATTTTCCAAATGCAACCGAGAATTTTTGGATACTGACGAATAGGCTCGAGCACTGCGGAATGTTCCATAACACGCGAAGTCCATATTATCAGAAGTATTTCCTTATTAGCGCATCTTTAACTAAAAACGGCTTAAAATCGGGATTTAAATGTTGCAATTTGATTTTGATCTCTATCTATTTTTTTTTATGTCTTTTGATATTTATTCCTTGGGATAATCATGAACCACACAGTTAGTAACCATTTTACACACACCTTTTTAATTCCCAACACAGGTGTTAGCACTAGTACCGTTCAAGTATGAAAAATTTCTTGTTACAATTCAACAGTAAATACAGTCACTTAAGAACTCTACATAGTCACTAAGAACTAAGGGCGACTCTATTAGTGACTTTAAGAGCGAGTTTTGAATACGAAATTATATGTATAACATATAATTATAAATACTTAGGTGTCCGTGGTGACTTCGTTAAAAATAAAAACACTATTTTGGCGACAAATGGCTACTTTGATAATCATGATAGAAGCTTTTGAAATTATATACAAACACTATATTGGTGACAATTGGCTAGTTTGATAATCATGATAGAAGTTTTTGAAATTGATAATTATTTCAATACGTAGGATCCGGAGCTATAATAGACCTGCAAAAAACCGCCTCAGGTGTCCCCTCCGATTTTAATGAAACTTTGTAGGATTGTAGAGTGTATATAAATATTCAACACATTTTTTTTTATGTTGGCGGAACTCCACTTTCGAGGGCTGAAATACACCTTTGAAAGTTGTTTATTTTTTTTAAATTTTTCGATTATAACTCGTAAATTAAAATTGCAATATTGTAGCATTCTTCGCGTACCATACTTCGACACATATTTTTTGGTTTCGTCGTTATCTCATATTTAAGAGGTGAAAACCACCCTTGACTTTTTTGCAAGTATTGTCGTATAAATGCGTAATGCGTTCTACGATATCTAGCTCCTTTCGTAAATCCTCGAATTACAATTGAACATTTACCAAAAAGAGTTCATCATCAAAGGGGGAAAAGCCCCTTCCAAAATAACAGATTTGTTATTTTTGTACTGTAACTTGTGTAAGAAGCGATATAGTAAATAAGTTTCAATGACAGAAATACAATTTCTTTTTTTACTTTCTATGCATTTGTGGTGAGAATATGTGAAAAAAAAGAAATTTGTGCTTATTGCTTTAAAAAAAAAGAGGTCTCAATCAAATTTCCCCCCCCAAGTTTAACAATAATTGAAATCTTCTTTGAAAGTTTTCGAAACTCACTTTTTTCGGTTTTAGTCGATACTCGTGAGTAGTATAAGTTGGGGGGTTCTGGACCAGGAGACCTGTAACCGACCTATATCGACACTCTAGAACCTTCGAAGGTGGGTGTCTGTGCTAAGTTGCCGTCGTGAGCTCTACGATTTCCGGAAGTGACGTCATTAAGACCCCTCGATTCCAAGAATTTTGCTCTCGATTCCGGGAATTACTCACAATCGAGAACCTTCTAGAACATTCTAGAGGGGGAGGGGAGAGAATCAAGCGATTCACGAAATCTTCGAAAATATACCCAATTCAGAGGCCTGCTCACCTGGGAGAGCGTCGTGACGTATAAGAGACTAGGCAGGAACAGCAGTAGGCATGTGATAGAGAAAAAAGGTAAAAGAAAGATAGCAGAGAAAGATAGGTAAGTTTAACGCACCGAAGCTATATTAATAGTCGGGGGTGGTCGGTTTGGAAACCGTTCATGATACCACCGTTGAGCAGCACGTGAATTCCCATCACAGGCACTGTACGCATAATGCACATCCGCTAGCTCGGCCCAAGTAAGGCGGTTCATAATTACTCGATTGAACTGATGCGGCAAGAAGAGCTACGCTGTTTATCGCAGAACAAAAAAACGTCGAATTCGAGTGTGATTTGTTTACGTAGAGTTAATAACTTTAGATTTGGAGAGATGGGCCCGTTGAATGGCCTCCTAGATCCCCGGATCTAAATCCCTTGGATTTTCATTTCTGGGGCAGAATAAAAGATCTTGTGTACCTCGTAAACGGTAGACCTGTGGCCACAGAGATGGACTTGGTAGCAAGAATTGTGGCTGCTGGTGACGTCGTTCGAGATGAGCTTGTTAGAATACCTGAGGAAATGACCAGACGTTCGATAGAGTGCCTTCTTCAAGGGGGCGGACACTTTGAACACCGATTGTGAAACATCCGTTTGAAGACGTGAAATTATATTCCGAACTAAAAAACATTGTTTTGTTATTTTTCTCATTGTTTATCGTTTTGTTGATTTTACACAACAACTTTGTAATAAAGCGTTGAGTTGAAAGTGATCACATCTAATTCATTACACTACGAACAAGCACGCGGTACCAAAGCCCTCAAAGCCCTCCACAGCCGTTAGGGTGAGTTTCCGACCATGAGTGTCTTATCTCAAAATGCTTGTCTATGCAGCCCCTACACACCCTAGAAGTATGTGCAGAGTTAACATAAACACCCTGTAGAAGCTCTAAGCACTGGAATCTATATTTTTACGAATATAAAAAGTAAATACATTGTGCTATGGCTAATCAGAAAA
>JASANN010000345.1:0-14655 GCA_031762395.1 Calameuta pygmaea | reverse complement strand
TGGAGTGTTTTATTAGGGTTGGGATTAACGGTAAAGAAACGGTATGCTGGGAATAACAGGGTGCGGAGTTTTATGAAGGATGGGAATAATTAGGAAGAAAAAATGGTAAACTATGACAATGGTATACAGAACGTGACAATCTACCTGAAAGACGCGATCGTATCATTTCGATAACAACAATTTATTCGGAATGAATGAAAGTTCTGCACGACCAAATCGTGCTAACGCTGCGGGAGATTCTTCTTCTGGCAATACGACCTCGAATCAAGGTGAAATACAAGGATCTGAAAGAGGGAATCGAGCAACCAGATAATAAGTCATCCTTATTCGCTCAAATACAAAGTGCTATAATCAATAAAATTTTTTCCAATTCTTGTGATTGGAACTCTATACCTCAGATTTTTTGTGACAGTTCTTAGGAAACTCTTAAGGACTAAAATGAGGGTCAAGGCCCATGCATCTTCCGGAATATTCCTCAGCCCTCCGACGATGACGACGAAGTTGCGTCGCGCGCGCTTACGTGTAATTTGACACCTCGGTAGTATGAGGAACTGCATTCTTGACGCACGACTCTGCGAGATAACGTTTGGTATTGCGCATTTCAACAACCGATACATATGTTAATTCTTCTAGAATGACGTTGAACGCGCGAGGTTGGGGATGGGGAATTCGCGAAGCTTCTCTGTGGGATGAGGAGACTCACGTCTCGACGCTGCGAGATAGCGTTCGAGGTCAAGTCGGCTGCCGTCCGAAACCTGCATGTGGAGGGTGGTATCGTTATTCCTGGAACCGCTCTTGGGCACTACGCGCAAAGGGTATCTCTCTCTCTCTCCCTCTCTCCCCCCTCCCCCCTCTCTCTGTCTCTAGCTCTGTCTCTGTCTCTGTCTATCTGAACCTGCACGGGTCCTCGACTCTTCTAGAAGGCTTTCCGGGGTGGGGGGCAAGAGGCTAACTCAAAACGTCGCGCGGGGGGACCGCCGGCTCTGGGAGCGATCCTTCGCAACTTAGCGCGGACGCGAACCGTCGAAGCTTCCAGAAGATCCTGGAATGTTCTAGAAGGTTCTCAATCGTGTGTAATTCCCAGAATCGAGCGCAAAAGTCCGCAAAACTCCCGGAATCGAGCGAAGATTCTTGCAATCGAGGGGTCTTGATGACGTCACTTCCGGAAATCGTAGAGCTCACGACGGCATCTTAGCACGGACACGCACCTTCGAAGATTCTAAAGTGTCGGTATAGGTCGGTTACAGGTCTCCTGGTGCAGAACCGCCCAACTTATATTACTAATCCTGGAGAAAGTCCTGGAAAAAAATACCGGTGAAAGTCCTAGAAAAAGTATCGGGAAATTTCGCGGAAAAAGTACCGGAAATGTACTGGGCGACTGGCTTCAGTCTGCACATAGTCACCGAGAAACAAAAGCGAGGGAAGAAAACTTAGGTTCGTAGGGGCCTACGTTTCTGTTGCCGCCTCGCTATGGTTGGTCAACTTTGACCTGCTCCCATTTAAAAACTAAGGACTTCCGGACGAAAAGAATGTCATTTTCGTGATCAGTGATGCCTCCTGAACACAGCCATACGTTCCATGTCAGGTAGTTTCGGAACACCCTGTATATAATGTGACGATGAACGCGCACAAAGGATGCCACCAACTGAAATAATTATTAAAATAGCAAATTATTTGGCGCCAGGCGTACCCCGAGTTACGCCGCTGTCTCCAGAGGATACCTTGGCCAGCTCTTCAGCGGTGGGGTCCTGGGTCTGGGAGACAATAACTAAATCTAAAATTTTTGAACAACAACAAGACAAGACGAAAGAGGCTTCTAGAAATCAAAGAGACCTGAGGTTTCGTTTAAAAGCACGAAACCTACATATGGGCCCGATTTATGAAAACAAGAACAATAAGGATGTGTATAAAAATAATATAATAAAACTTGTAAACGGAATGCGATAAGGAATAACGGTTCCTAGCTGATTTAGAAAACGAAGATTAAGAACAGACGTAGAACAACGGTTCCGTAAAATCGATGCGAACGGGAACGACGGTTCCTCAACAAAGTAGAAACGTAAATAATAATATCCAACAACAGACCGAAACGATTACGCGTAGCGTGGACTGAAGAGGTAGGTGTTGCATGCAACGTAGTTTAACATACTTCATTAATAATCACACACAAATCTAAAAACGAAACTTTGATTCGAGTTAACGCATGGAGAGAAATATTTTGTTAACTACAGCATGGTTCACGTTATCATAGCAAATATCAGATGTTAACCTAGTGACAGCAAATACAATTGTTGTCGTTAAAAAAAATATTTGTTATTGCAATATTTGCTAGGGAAGCAAATATTATTTGCTGCACAACATAAAAAAAGTTTTGCATCTCTTAGCAACGGTTTTTTAGGGAAGCAAATATCATTTGCTGGAACAATATAGAAAATGATGTGCTCCCTTACCAATGATTTGCCAGGATAACAAATAACGGTTGTTGGGGCAGCATCTAATGGATATGGGCTTCATTATTAAAAATCTATACTATGGCAGCGGTTCATATGTATATAATTATTGAAGGTAAGCAGTATTAATTGTTCATAGCATTTGAATGAAACATGTTCTATATTATCACAGGTGCATTACAGAAAGTTACAACACTATGTACGTATACATGGATATCTTAAATACTATGACTTAATATTATATATTTTTCGTCACTAGCCATTGTATCCGCATAAACTGGTAGTGGGTCGAGTAAGTCAGCTGCCTTTACGCAGACGGATTCATCAGTCGACTCAACTTGGTAAC
The DNA here is from genome assembly GCA_031762395.1 of Calameuta pygmaea. Taxonomy (NCBI): domain Eukaryota; kingdom Metazoa; phylum Arthropoda; class Insecta; order Hymenoptera; family Cephidae; genus Calameuta; species Calameuta pygmaea. The sequence goes on along the minus strand of JASANN010000345.1, from coordinate 11,859 downwards.
CTAAGACGTGGTCGGTTAAACCTAAAGTAAGAAAAGCAGTACAAATGAAGACTGGACAATTTTGTAAGTCATGAAAAACTAAAATCTTAATTATTTCATCATACGAGGCAAAATGCTTTCATTCGCTAAAAGTCTATAACACATCGACAGTTGATGTTTGACAGCTAAAGAGTAGCAAATGTTGACTCCTGACAAATTTACGGAAGCTGGACCAGTTAAATCACCATGTTGTGATTTGAAGCGCATAGACTATAAGTTCGCAAGTGGACTACTTTGCAAAATTATCCGCGGAGCATGTAGAAAGATATGGTGCTTTGGTTTCAGAGTCTCTCTAGTTAATTCAATATAGATTTGGTGATATTCAGCAATTAACATTTCCAACAAAGGTACCATATCTTTTGACAATTTTCGCGCGAGCGCAATCTCGAATATCTGTCACAAAAGAATATATAAATGCCAGAAGGGGGTTCTCGAGGAAATAAGATCGCCAAGCATTACTCCGAAGAGTTTTACGAAGCATAGCATTTCCTTAGCAGTCATTTTCAATTTTTTACTTTTCAATGCATTTTCCAATATGAGTGGTGGCTTATTGGAGCTGTCCATGGGACCGTATACGAACATGAGAATTCGATTATTCAACGAATCAAGATCAAATGCCTTAAACTTTCCGACCGTGAGGGACCGAATAATCGGTATCATATCATAATGACATATATCTTCTCGAATTTCATGCATTTCATCGACAACAAAATTCGTGCAAACATGAAACGACGGAATTTCGTTGAGAATACAAGCATCTTTGGTACCGCTTTTACTGGGATCATGTGATAATACGTTGGCTTCGTTGTTCACTTTGGCTCGCATTAATTCCGTTGATATCGACGTTGCTTTTTGACTCTTATCGTTCGGCATTTTAAAACATAGACAAAAATAATTAGCCGAAAACGATTCAACGAAATCAAGAATACCGTTTAACCCAAGGTTGTCGCCCACAGTTAAACCTAGCGCAAAATACATGTGTCTAGGGCCTTGAATACTGTTAATCAAGATGTCTTCCTTTTCTAAGAACGTCAACTCGCGTACCAACGACTCTAATACATTAGCGTTCGAACATGTGCTTCTTGTGTAACTTTCGAAAATAAGGACAAGAAAAAACTATTCAAAGTAGACATCCAGGAGGCAGCGATGCAATGGATGCATAGATTGCTCCGAGTTTTCCGCTATGCGGACTTAGTGGGTTATTGACCTCGACGTCATCAAAAAAAATAAAATGCGTGAGTGTCGTGGAACACTCGGTTGGAATGAAGTTCCTTTCGTAGTATATCGTTGCGTTCCATGCCTTATAATTATTAATAGTCAAATCAAATCATATTCTTATAATTATTTAATCTTAATCATTCTTATAAAATCATATAAACCAGAAATAACACATTATTATATGACACTTCAACGATATTAAACACTGTATCATATTTTTTTAATATCGAACAATGAAGATATAAATAAAAGGATAGGCCTGAATCTTCTCGGATAACATTCAAGGAGATTCAAATTACAGAGTACGACTTGGTATATTGATTATTGGAAAAGGGTTAATTATCAATCGATGTGTTAGTAATTTTGAAGAAGGGGAATCATATTGACCAATCAGAAGTAGCTTTACTGCTATAAAAAGGGAGTCAGAAGTCACATTCGGTGGTGTGGATTGAGAGACTCAGAGAACAACGTCAGAGTTGTTGAGCGCGCGAAATCATACAATTGACGTCAAAATCAAAGTTCCAATTAGATTCGTGAGTGAAGTCAAAATCAACACATTAAATATACCAAGAACCTCTAAAAACTTATCCAAGATACCAAAATTAGAGTATTCACAATTTACTCGAAACCTTCCTGGATAGGACTGAAGCCGTTGTATAGGGCCTCTATCCATCCTTACTATTTCCAAAAGATAGAACTGAAGCCGAATATAGGGCTTCTACCTTATCCTACCAAATCATTAATATAAAATCGAAAATTCGATCAACATCATCAGAACTTGGATAAGACTGGTCATTCATCCCAAACGATCTGATTGAGACTCAATCATATACCAAAGGAAACTCCAGTATACTAGGAACACAAGACCTGAGTAAGTACAGACTTATGCTTAAACGAAGTGGTAGAAAAGTTCAATTATGTAAACTATTCAGACAACTAGATAAACCATAAACTCAAAAACAAACAAAACCAACGAGCCAGAAGGATCTAGACGCGATAAAATATCAGATTAACGAACAAATTAATTCTATTCCATACTTACCGTGGAAATTGATTCCCATAGAGTTTCCGAAACTACCAAAACATTTACCTACTGAGGAATCACTTCAAGATAGAATATTTCCTGATCCCCGGAGACATATTTTGAGAGAATATCACAACAACAAATCATAAAACTCGATAGGCCTTGTATTAACACGTGGACGTGCTGAAAAGTAGACCGAACCAACGAATCATCCCTCTATTACAAACTCAATTACAATTTCCATTTACGTCGATTGATTTTCCGGATTCAGCGATCGTAACAATATTTCTTCAAAATATTTAGCTTCTTTATTTTCGAATTCTCTCTCTACAGTATCGAATCTAATAACTTCGATTTTTGGACACTGCTTTGTCGGATTCTTTATTTTATACTTTCATCCCATGGCTGTAATGACTCTTTTCTTTAATATCTCGCATTCATGTTCTTTCTCGCATTCCAATATGACGGAACATGTTTTCCTTGTTTCATTTTTGCAATCTCTATTCCAAGATTTGGCATGTATATTGACTTTCTCTCTTATCTATTTCTTCATCTCGGTACTTAATTGCGGCTAGACTGATTGTACTACAAAAACTGCTTCATGCGTTTTGTCCTACAGGATATTCACATAATTGATCTTCTTTTTTCTTCTGATTCCCATAAAGGCTGCCATAATATTCAGAACGCTCGATTCCTACAATAAATGTATCGGTAACTCTTTTACATATTTAGTCTTTTTCAAAATATTTAATTCGAAATAAAGGTACAAGAGGTGCTTCGAGTAAAGAGGTTTGATCGGCCGTTGCTTGTACAGCCGGTTGCTTGTACTTGGCGCGAGACTCTACCCAATCTCTTGATATATTTTGTAACGGTTGCCAGGATATTATAATTAATTTCTCCATAGGTCTACCGAACAACGCTCGAAAACTAGAAATTTTTTAAAAATTAGGAGATCTGATCTGAGAAATACTAAGCTGGACACTTGCCACTGGGCCACCGAACTCACTGTCTGACCGGATACATCCTATTATTTATTTATTTTCCGGTCCTTCCTAAGGTGTGCCTCCTTCAGCTCTGTAACGTTACGTTACAATTTTTAAAATATATTTTGCAATGGAGAATTCGTTGTCCTAGTTGTATGTTAACATATATCTGAGATATATTCCACATACATCTTACAATTAGATATACATTGTGATGGGCACTCTGTTCTGGTCACAAAATAAATAGGCTAAGAGCGAAAATAGAGCTACACCGTGAGGTCCGCAAGGTAACCTAACATTTGCGTGGAGCGTGGACTGAAATTAGCATTTAGAATATGCATTAATTCCCTTCAGGGTTTGTATTTTGTATTTTGCAAGAAGTGGTCAGTTTTGTAAGGTAATCGACACGAAATTAAGACGTTACGGGGCCCACGAAACACCAGCAACGGCCCTGGCTACGGCAGAGGGGCCCAGCGAATACGCACTACGGCACTGGCGTGACATAGCCAGCAGGAGTGCCAGCATTACCGTAGAGCACCACTGAAGAAGGCCACCCACGAAGAGAGACACCGCGAGATTCTTCGGGATCCTGAATGTATCAGTTGGATTCATTTTGTTAAATTGTTTCTTTTCGAACATATTCAATTTCACTTCAATAATTATCTTAAATGTTGAACAACATTTTTTTCAACAAAATCGAGCTCCATTGCACGATATAAAACGCTTATTACTAATTTCAGCATCAATATAACAAATAGATTAATTAAATTTTTGATTTGAAATTAATTATAAATTTATCTTATTTCTGACAGAAATTGTATATCCAACATATCCTTAGTTTGTTGCTGTTGAGAACAATTGGTCTTAAGTTAAATTAAGGTTTGTATAGGTCTGGCCGGATCAACTTGTTTATAGCTTCTTTCTTGACTCATTATTTTCTTGAGCTTCATACTGATTGATCAAGATCCCCTTGCTTCTTTTTTTTGGCAAACAAGATGCCCGATGAAACCCTTCGCAGGCTTGAGTAAGTCTAGATAGTTTAGATCACATCCCGAGTACGGATCGTTCCGGAGCTCAGAGTCATCCAGCTGTAAAGTGATATGTAATGTGACGTGAATTTTAGAATCCACGCCGAAAATGACCCGCAGTTCTAGGGAACGTAGGAAATATAATCTAATATGCTCCAAACATCAGTCCTAAGTTAAGTCACACAGATTCCTTAGTTTTAAAATATACAGCCTGTCGTCCGTCTTAATGTTAATATTGCTTTGCTTTGCCGTGTATTGCTTGCCGTTTTTTTCTTTGTTGCTTGAATGCTTTGGTGCATCCCTTAGTATGAGAACATTTGGAATGGAACCAAATAATGGGGAAAGTGAGGAAAGAGGAGCTCAATTTAGATGATATTTGGAGATTCATTGCCACCAATGGGAATGAATGCTACAGCCGATGGACCACGAGAGTCCAAGAGTACCCGAGATGGAGCTGTATCTTTCTTCCAGCGGCTGTCCAGCTGGGAGAAACATATCCCATTGCTTCCTATAGTATTGCCGATATTTTCAATCAGCGCCGAAATAATGTAAATACTGAGGGTCAAGAGATCTCCACCTCGGTGAAACCTAACAAAGATTTACTTATGTTTGGCGCTTGCTAGCTAGTGGTAACAGGCAGGACAGTCAAGTGAGATTAGAAAAAGAAAAGAAAGGAAAAGTTAGTAGGAAAGGAGGACTGGAGGGAAGAAAGAAAATCTGACCCGATCCACTCAGGGTAGCTTTCCGCGACATTTGTTGAGACCCTTGACTAACCTCTATAAATTGGTGAATATTTCTTCGTTAGCGAAAAATATCATTTAGACCTTCTGATTCAACGGTAGGATCTCCGGCTTTTAATGGTCCCGATGTTAATGTCTTTCCGCATCGGGCTAGTAAAAAGGACGATAATGCTGGGCTTTGCGATTGATAAACTTCGTTTGTTTGATTTTTGCCGCATAAGGTCCTGAAGTAGATTACACTGCTGGAATCTATCTCTGAAATAATTTTTCGATCATATTGGAAATTTTCTTTAGTGCTGCATTCTTGCGACATTTTATATTATATCATTTGTGTGTGCTTCAAATATTCTAGTTGCTGCTTTTGAATTTTTCGGATATAATTCCTTATACAGGGTGTCCCAGAATTACCATTACACCGGAAAGTGGGTGATGACTAGAGATCCCCCGAGTACCCTCTGACAAAGCGTTTGCCAGAGTTCGCAATATTTTTTAAATAAGGAAGCATTTAAGATGCATCAATCAGAATGAAGGATTTCTGCCAATCATTGCTGCGTGGTAGGAGGTATGTATATTACGTCCGACGCAACTACGCCCCAAATTGTTCACCAAACACCCCCTTGCCCTATTCTGTTTCGAGCAACAAGTACCCGACAAAAAAATATCAATCGCTACAGGGAGGGCAAATAACAGAAGGAAACGCGGGGTATAATGCAAACGAATTATAATTACTGGAAAATGCCGATACAGAAAGAAAACAGAAAAGGAAAGAAAGTAAATGATAAGAAGACTTGAACTATAACTCAAAATATAGTAGGCTAGAAATTCGCAATAGGCTAGGCAGACTCAAAACAATAACACTATGGGGCTCGTTCGAGAGCACGAAATATCACAAAGGGATTTTAAACTACTTGGTGGGAAGCGGAGTCAGGGAAGGAGGGACGGTCTGGTGGACAAGGGATATCAGGAGGGAAAGGAGGCTTAGGAAGGAGGGAGGCACTAGATAATTTCTCAAAACAATAATTGGGCGCCAGCTACGGTAACGGTGTAGCGTTGCCTAGTGACCTCCGAAGGTCCTCCAATGTTTACTCGACTCTACTTGAAAGCGCGGCTATCAAAGAGGTGGAAGGGGATATCTCAAGGAAAAGGTTTCCAAACGCAACGGCTTTTTAATTATTACCTTGGATTTCACGATTAACAAAAGCAAACAGGGGGTGGAAGAAGTGTATGGGGGTTATCTGAAACGGACGTAAAATACTATCTTTAATTCGCACGCAATACACCACTCGGCCTCGCGCTATCGGCAGAAGGCTGATCCCAAATTCAAAATGCTATAACCAAAAATGCCAGTCCTCATGGAACGGCTTGCTCATATCCAGAAGGGATCTACAAAATATAAAGGGCGCAAAAGAAAGTGATATGGGAAAAACGGCAGAAAGGGAACTCAAGCAAAATGTAAAGTACTCACTCAGAAAATATACTCCTGCACTCTCACAATAATCTCACAAGTAATCGTACTTGGTTTCATTCTCAAAATTTTCGATCGATAGCATTTTACGGTCTCCTGGCTCGAAGTAAAGAAGTATTCACGATTTTCGGTCTTCAGTATTCCCTCGGTGGGCCTCCAGAGCCTCAGGGATTGGCTGGATCACTGGACTGATAGGAGTACGTGCTTCGGCATTGGTCCGCAGTTCGGGCATGGCAGGGCTCTAGTACCTTTACTCGGCACGATCCTGGTGGGCCTCTCAGGGTCTCGCTGCGCGGTGGTACGGTATTGGACTCTCGTCAGCGCGCTGATGTGTCGTGTGTGCGCCGGGCAATATGGCTCCCTCCATGGTCTGCTAAAATTCTCCCGGGTGCATCCGCGGAGTTGGACGGAAAGGGCTCCACCGTCGTCACGTGGGGCTTCCGACTACCCGCGTGACGGGACTGCATCGGGAGCTGCATCCATTTCTGGTCGGTATGGCTGGCTGGCTGCTGGGCCTTATTCTCTACGTGATGGTGTCGGTCAGCTGTTTCTCCTGCTCATGCCTTATCCGCATTTTGCTGCTTAAGCAACGTAGACACTTTCCTCGATCCCTGCGTCTCGGTGGCTGGTCCTCGGGGATGATCGGTGTTCTCTCCCAGCCAGTGCCCTACGGAATGGCGGTGAGGGAGGGAAAGGTGAAGGGATGGGGCCTTAACTTAATTAAAATAGTCCTAAAACACTCAAATATACAATAAAATAATAATATCCGCAATAGATAACGCTCGAAGCGAGTGGTGCCCTCGAGTCAGATGGCGGGGAGGATTTCATAGGAACATTTTTAATGTTTTTTGTTGTCTAATGTCGCAGTAAGTACAAACTAAAATATAATAATTGCTTTATCAAGAGATTCATGAGTATTACGGTCCAATATATTAGTCAGTTATATCTCTTAAGAACCGTCTCCATGAGGCATCGCAGGCTATACTAAAGTGGTTATATCAAAGAACTAACAATAACCGGAGCCGTCGTATATTATCCGATCATTTCTCCACGAACCATCTCCATTCACGTTTTAGAAAAGTATTAAATCTTAAATGAAATGTATGCATTCGTATAATTTCGGATGAATTGATGATTAATTTAAGTTCCATTTTCTATTTCAGACTTGCAAGGACCATGTCACAGTCAGTTACATCGTTGGAATCTTACACGAGTGTATATCATCCCGTTGCCCGAAAGCGAAAATTAGGGGATACAAAAATAAGTCCATTATAAGTAATAATTTTTCCAATCTTTAACCCCTTTACTGGCATATCGAATTTTAGTTTTCGTAAACCCAATGAGCAAAAAATGATGTATTTTTTTTTTAAAGTTGCTATTCAAAGATTTTTGGGATCACCGATTTTGATTTTAAGCTCAAAATTGAAAAATTCAAAATGACGCACAAAAAATTTCAACAGAAAACTCGAAATATCTACGTCGAGGAACACGAAATCTACACCAGGAATACTTCGACTTCCAACTTATAATAAAAAGTAGCATTGCAATATGTTCTAGCTACCGTATACGGCTTTGCGTCTGAATGAACACTTAATTCAAAACAATTGCGAATCGTGAGTTTGGCATGAAGTTGCTGCACGAAGCTAAGGTATTCCGCCAGTATCGGAAATCAGTGCAAAAATGAACAAAATGTCAAGCGCAAATATCTCCCTTATTATGAATGCTATCCCTACAAATTTTTCCTCATTTCTATTATTTTTCCTATTCTTTTACATTTAACTTTTTTCGATATCATTTCAAATGGCAAAGATAATTTTTTTAATTTGTTAACGGAAGTTAAAAGAACAATAATATTATGCCCATTCGATGCGCAACCAAAAAATATTCAGTAGTCTTTATATCAGATTTTCGAAATTGTACACCGTTTCACTGCAAATCGCAAATGTGCATTTTAGCTGATATACTCTGTATTGTACTTGATTGTCAATTATCTCACTTTATTTCCCACATAATTTTCAGAAATTGCAACTAATTTGTCTGGTTAAATATTCACTGGCACATGAAAACTTAGATTCCACTTATTACTTTTTCTGGCGTTAATAGATTATTCACTTCGTTATTGGCTTCAGCAAAGTTAAACATAAGATAATTGAAGAGATTGGTCGTTGCACCAATTACCGGATATACAGGGACGATCCGTTTGTCAAACATGAATTACACGTTTTCATCTCCCCACCAGTTTCATAGGCCTTATTATTATAATTATATTCTATCTGCTTCACGTAATACAGTTCTTAGTTTTTCATATTTTTGCACTGGAATTTACATTTGAATTCATTGGCGTTTTAATAATTTTTACGACAATACGCTTTTCGATTTTACACGACAATAACGCTGCGACTAATGGTTGACATACACAAAAAATACATAGTTGATTGTACATACATAGTGATCCGGATACGGTGATAAATCTTCATAATATTCTTGAAGCTCCGTAGAACATTCTATGTCTACTTCGAGTGTGTACCCCGTAGAGCAATTATCATGAATATTGAAAATATCAAGCTGATCAAAATTTTGCATCCACTCGAATGAGTTGAACAGTCGGAACTGACTCATAGCTGCACCTTAGAAAGTATTGACATCAAAACACATGAGATATGATTCTTCTTTAGGTGGATCGAAATCCGCTCCTATGTATCTATTACTAGCTTTAGCATATATATTCGAGGATTGAGCCACATCACCCCGAATACCTTTCTTGATAAACAATAACATTTTTAAGTCACCGAGGAGTTCCAGTTCAATGCCCGTACGCTTGAGCATAGCATCGAAAACGAGTCCTGACGATGTATAATAGTGCAGAGTATATCTAACTTATATGTAGAGAAACAGTTAAATCTAACATTTTAAAAATATCCACAAATTTTTAAAATTCACCCAGTTTTATTACCGAAAGTATGCCAAACTTTAGATGCATGCATATAATCATTCTCAAATATTTCCTCATTACTTAAATTCAAAAAAAGTTTTCTTTCGAAGGTAAATGCGTATCTTCAAGTTTTTCTCAACAGTCTACATACTCGTATGAGAAGTAACGTTACACTGTCTACGTGCAATCATTTTTTTCGGAGTCATTCAGTTAGGATGATAATTTTTCAATGCTGCTTACTATAAATCATAATGAATTAACGAACCGATAGTTTGCCTTTCTTTATTTACCGGTAAAAGATTTATCGAACCCTTGAATGATGTACCTAAGACCTTCATCAGAAAGTGTGAATCGTAGCTAGATAGATTATGCAAAACGACTGGAATAGTATGTGAATTTTTATAATTTATATTGCAGTCTTGATGCGCAGCACCGTGACATTTGCCTGTAAAATGACATCTTGCAACGTAAATGGTTTCTCATAAATGTGACAGGTCTTTGCAAAATAACACAATTATTTCCACGATTAATTTTGAATTTGGATAAAGAGTCCTCAAAACCACAATCTAAGTAATATGATACTACGGGGAACATGCTTTTGACATTGTATCGTATTTGTCGCTTCAGGTACCTACATCAAAAATTGGTTTCAACATACACTTAATGTCAGCATAGATTATAAATGGCACGGTTTCTTGATGTTTATAATTTTCAAACTTCAAAATTTTTTCCTCCTTGTTTGATAGAATTGATTGACTCTTATTTATATTTGCACAGTCAAGTTTATGTTTCTCGAAAGAGTTTTCCGTTTGAAAATGACATATACACCTACCGCACAGCCTCATATAACATTTATGCTTTGAATGTTATTGACATAAGAGCAGAGATAATTTTCGGAACCAAGAGAAATGATAAATTGAACTTTTTGAAACAAATTTTTTAATCCGAGTCATCATCGTTACTGTTCACGTCGATTTTATTTTCGACCACTAATAGATATATCCTTAACTTATTTGATACTTACTGACTTAAATAAAGTGGCACTATTTCACTACCACCTTTATTTTCATCGCGTTCGACGTCGTAAATATTAATGGCTACATTTTTTAATTTTTCGAATTTTGGAATATCCTTTAAAACAATAGGAAAATTGATACCTTCGTACTTTAGCACTGAGCTGAAATGTGGATATGAACTGATCCTGTCTACATGATCTTTGGCTGGATGAAGGCAACGGACCATAGGAAGCAAAACAGGTCGTTGTTTATAATGTTTGTCGCTTAGGTCGATCGGGTCACCCTCCTCGGGCACAACGATAATAATTCACAAACACTCACGATTATTTCACTGTATTGTTATATTGACGAAACAGCACAAAATCCGTGTTCGCGATCTCACCCGATCTCGCCCGTGGTCTTCTCGTCACTGCCTCGTCCGTCTCTCCTCTCAGCCCGTGTAAACGATAATCATAACAATAACAATAATGGCCCTTGTGGACAAGGCTTCACTTTTGCCCTCGCCGTCAAATAATACTAATAGTCCTTATGGGCAAGGCATCTCCTTTGCCCGCGCCGTCATATTCATGACGGCTTTCTTATTCTGTATATCTTCTGACAGCTCGATATATGTTGTGTAACGTATTTTTTCTTAACCCGATACCGATAGCAAAATTCGAGAACGACGATCTGCGAGAACTAACCTACGTTACCTTCGTCCGTCCACCCGTCGTTCATGCATTCGCATGGCAGGCGGGCGCCAGCCAATTCTTGTTTCACCGAGAATCGACGAGCCGGTCGGAACTGGGAGTTGGGGTGGAATAGGCCCGACTCCACCAAAACGAGAGCTCTGACGGAACCTATCAGAAAGACGGTAGCTTAACGGATTCTTTCGATTTTTGGGGATGCGTGAAATCGAGAAACGCAACCGTAGGTGATGATCTTCGGGGTCACGTAAAATCAGCAAACGCAACTGGAGGCGCGAACGGGAGCGGACCGAAACGGAAATGCACGGCCGCTCAGGCTGCTAGGTTACGGTAGAGAGAGTCGGAGTAAGCGTCAGGCAAATAGTGCGCTGTACAGAGAACAACAGCAGAGAACAACAACAGTAACAGATCGAATCGTATCCAAGGGACACTCCGGTGGGCACTGCACCTCCGGAACACTCATAGGAAATCCATAGGAATTCCTGGATATCGCGAGAACAACTGCGAGAACTATCCGAGAACTATCCAAGCGAGAACTGTCTATGCCGTATCGAAACGCGGCTAGAAAAACTATCAACAGATAGCACGAGAGCACGAGCCAGCTCGTGACATCTCGGTCAGTGCCCCGAGACAGACTAATTTGACAATAGTCAAATTCGGGAGCTAATCATTCTGATTGGTCGAGATCCTTGTAGCCGATAACTCTTCCTTTCCTTCGAGTCGTCCCT
>JASANN010000344.1:483662-763408 GCA_031762395.1 Calameuta pygmaea | reverse complement strand
ATAGTTTCTGACCAGGGTGGCGACCCGAAGGGACCCGGAAACGAGAACGTTATCTTTATCGGTAGCCGGAGTCGCCTTGTGACCTTGATTCGAAAAATCACCTCACAATATATATATATATATATATATATATGTATGTATGTATGCATATCTAGTCTTGCGGTACGTAGTTGAAGTTAATTGATATAAAAAATAAATTATTAATAACTATAAGTAGCCCAGGCCGTTAATAATTAAAACACGTTAAATATATTAATTGCTCAAGAAATATTTTACGAGGATTTATTAATTTTACGTTTCGCGTGTTTTTCCTGAATTTCTCTCTCGCTAGAGATCTACTTTAATCTCGTGCGCAGCACTATATTACGACTAGACGTATAAGAATTTTATACCGGCGACCACAGCATTGCCTCGGCATAATGCAACATTCACGGAAAATTTATTATTCTCGCAGACTTTACACAAATAACCGTATAATCTCAGACAGAGGCAGCCTTATACGTTTTCTTATGTTTGGTTGTTACGATATTTATATCTACAGAGCGAAAAGTAAAGCTACACTACGAAGAGTTGTAGCACATCCAAAAGTTAGTCCGGCGAAGAAATAACCAGTCGCTAAATATCTCTATTTGGTATGATGAACTTTTAGCAAGTTCAGAGAGCAAAGTTCTTGTGCGGTGCGCACTAAATTGGCCCCGTTGTAAATGACACTCATCGCCAACTTTTTTATGAAGAATTAGCGTAGAACCGGAACGACCCCGAGAACAAACCAAAATTATACAAAGTGAACGGAAGTACGCAAACTCTGATATAAACTTTAATTAATATACGAACTAAACGAGAAAGGGTTGCTGGAAGGAGTGAAAGTGAAAGAGTCGATCACTTGATTAGAGAATGAAAGTAAAGGGGATGGTGCACGAGGAGGCTGTTCTAACAGCTGATTCCCATAGACTGTATCCTCGCATATCAACCCCCGAGAAGAATCCTACCATCCCCTCTCCGGTATCATGAATCATGGCCCGTCCCAAGCCATTCGTCCACCAGGCCGATCGGACACCAATAAAAAGAAAGGGACCATACATCCCCAAGGGATTTTCGAGGCTGTCCTTGTGCCACTGCCACTCAAATATTTCCGGACACTTGGATCCTCTTCAAGATCTTTAACGAGAATCACCAGCCACTTGAGGCTGTTATTCTCTTTATTATAGTCCAGAGTTCAATTCGCCAAGTAACTTCAGGACCTTACGAGCGCACGTTTCTAAGGGTGACACCACTCTTCAGGAATATTCGCCAACACAGGAAGCGGGTCCAAGACGCTTACAAGGATCATCTTGCACCTGGTCCACGATTTCTATTGGCTGTCCCAGCTACTGAGTCTTGAGCTTTCTGTCTTTATTGGACGCTACGGAGTATCTGACATCTCAAAGGGATGGGGAGCAGGTTGTCTCGAGGAAGTCACAGGGATGATGTGGAAAGTAGGAAACTACGGAGCAGCCAACCCCTCTGTTCGAGGAAGCGCAAATGTTGGATGGTAGGCAGTAGCTCTTTGATGGAAGCATCATCAGTTCTGATATGTGGGGTAGCAGACCTTATAGAGGTCAAAGTCCATAACCAGGGATGTTAGATGCAGATAATTACGTCCGACCACTTCCAAGGAAACGGAGCCTGTAGCTAGTGGTTCTCTAGGGGGTTGCAGAGCGAAACTTACCAGCTGCTATGATGCTGATGTGAGCCCAAGAACTTCCCTTGAAACATTAGCTGGCTTTAACTATGTTCTCAAAAATTAGTTCAATCAGTGGATGGATTTTTTTAGTATGTTATCATTAAGGGTGCAAAGTCCTAAAAAAAGGAGTTTTATCTGCTCACCAAATCAATGGTTGATTAGGACCACATTGTGCTTCAATGGCCTACGAATGTTTTTAGGGAAAATATTCCAGCCGATCGATATGTCACGCAGACCCTTAAGGTTGCGATAGGTGGTTGATTACAAAAACGACCCTATAATTGCAAGACTTTAAATTAGTCAGATCGGGGGGGGGGGGGGCAAAAATAAAAGATACGAGAGATCGTGACAACGGGCTGGCTCTACAAAAGCTCATAAAGTATACATAACACGTCTATAACCAAACCGAGTGAAGCATCTCGCATAAAACCAGTCGTAATTCTGACTTTCGTTAATTTGCTCTCGGCCACAGTAAACGTGCTGCATTAATTATTTCAAAAGGCATTGGAGCGACATGTTTTTAAATGACAAAAAGTCTAACGGGTGTTCGGAGAATAAAAAATTGTATGAATTCTCATCGAAAAGACAACACCGCGCTGTGGGTGCTATCAAATTTGATGACTTTGATAATATTAATTCTAGTCGCACTTTACAGAATTTTACATGGAACCAAAATACACGCAGTACCTATCGTTTTCGCGGAGTTGACACAAATCTCAATAATTTATACACCCTGTATTAGGGACTGGACCCTAAATCAAATAGGCCTAATACATTTATAGCAATCAAAGACCGAGAATACATTGCGGAGGACATGATAAGTGGAAACGCATTTAAAAATACATAAAATTTGGCCAGTTGGTATAACATAAAAAAAGCCAACTGTATCTTCGATTCATGAAAAGAATAAGACTGATAGTAAAATTATCTGAATCATAAATTTCCACTGTTCGTAAATAATGCAAAACGTATGAGGAAGGAGTTCGAGAGCAGCTGCTTTCTCGCACAAACGATATGCAAACGTGCGTGAGACGTTGAAGAAGGAGCAGACGAAGGGAATGTCTATTTGCATGATTCTTGAGACGAGTAGGTTACGATGTACCACAGATAAGAATTCGATAAGACTATTCTTAGTTCACCCGGCCGGTAACCCACTACCAGCCTCGGGAGTGACGACCCCTGGATCAATGTAGTGTGAACTAAATTTCAAGAAAATCCTCGAGGAAGCCAGGATTATCGAGAGACATCAGCGATGGCTTTCGAGAACATGCTAAAAGATCCCCGAAGTCATATCGAGTAAAGTCTAGATTATTACAAAAAGAGTCACCCAGTACATATCAAGATTTCTTATTAAATTAACACTAACTCTGTCACCTACCTAAAACTAGCAAGTAGTGGACCAGCGTCATCAGGACGTCTCTGGAGTACAATAAAAAAAAGGTAACCCACATAGGAAACGACTTTAACGCGAAACCGCCCTCGTATCTTTCTATCTGGTCTCCATCCCCCAGGCAGTTCGTACCCAGCAAAAGGGCACCTTGTAATACATACGATCCATCAATAGCGTCGCGACGTCGATCGTAAAGGTAAACCAGGTGCTACAGAGGTAATACAACGTATTGATCCTCCCTTGTGTCAAGCATCGTCCCTAACTCCCCATTACCCAGGCAAGATATTCAATCTTCCTTCTGATCATCCAATCTCGCTTGATACATTAGATTTTTGGTATCCAATACACTCTATTTCAATCTGACTCAATCGCTATATAATAACGAAGAATATTTATCGAGCGTATAAAATTCATGAGCTTTAATTGACAACGGCTCTAATACGCGATTAATGTAATTTATATAACGGGAGTGACAGACAAAATTAATCGTGCCGGTAAGTCTACAATGAGTTGAAAAGGTTACATGTAAATAATTTGATACAACAAATGTTAGTAAGGGTGATTCGGTCCTTGGTGCTAGGAATCGGTTAAGTATCGCGATACCATTGGTATCTGGAAACGATAAACTCCTTAAATGACCTGTGAAAGTCTGATATCGATTTGACGTTTTCGATAACGCTTATCTATGTAGTATTGCTCAACGAGAACGTAGTACGCATCTGCACCTATACCCAATGAGAAAATGGGATCGTGGGAACAGCTGAAATATACGTAGGTACGTGCAGATAGATATGTGTAGATGAGGTAGATTTGCGTATCGACGAGTTCTGCATATGAAGCGAGAATGAATCGTTCAGGTAATGATCGGCATTATCTATCTGGATTTAAAATAGCTGCCAGTGAATAGAGACTAAAAATATCATCTATGAGAGAAAGAGAGAGAGAGAGAAAGGGAGAGCTTAGCATTCAATACAGAAATTATATTACTTTGTATAAAATCTTACAAGTAACCGTTCCATTGTCCTCAAAAAAACAGACAGAATTATTAATCTAAAAATCCCAACCAGTACAAAGCGAATATTAAAGGGGGATTATAAAACAAAGTTATAACACGATATAATTTTAAGGCACGAATAGTATACTTAGAGACTTTACCAACAAGTGTTTCCCTCCTCGTCCATCAACCACCCTGTTACCTTTGAGTGATTTTCAAAACATCAAAAGTCTCCATATTACAAAGAGAATCACTGTAGGGTGGCTGGGCGGGCTGTTGAGTCACCGAGGATATAAATTCAATTAAGGCCAACGAATATCAATGACCTTCGGTATTTCAATTTTGTCTCAAGGGAGAGAAAAGTACGAGACACCAGCGACGGCGGACTTTTACAAAGGGGTTTACACGGAAACTCTCTTTCTAAGAGTCCTTCAAGGGTTTACTCAGCAGTTAGGAGGTCACGTGTCAAAAAAATAGCAGGCACGCAAAATGGAAGAGAAAAATAAAAGCAACAAATCCTCAAAAAAAAATTACCCAATGGGACACTTGACTGCGTGAAGCTTAACTAACCATTAACCGGAAAAAATATATATATATACATATATTGTAACGTATTTTCTCAATTCGACGCAGATAACGAAAATCCGAGATCTGATCCTACGCCAGCTTCGTCTATGCATCCGCATGCCAAGCGGGCGCCAGCCGATTCTTCTTCTTTTTACTGGGAATAGACGAGCCGGTATGACTTCGTATAGGAAACAGCTAGAAAAACTATCAACAGACAACGCGGGAGCGCGAGGCACTCCGATCGGTGTCCCAAGACAGACTGGTTTGAAGCAGTCAACTGACAATGGTCGAATTCGGGAACTAATCATTCTGATTGGTCGAGATCCTCATAGTCAATAACTCTTATCCACTCCCTTGAGTGGTCTCTTTAAACTAAATCGAGAGCGTTCCTTATTAACGAATCGTACGTAACCCTTGGAGATTCTCCACGACCCGCTACCTACCTAGTGCACCGAGCGACATCTGGGCACCGTATCCTTAACTCGGGTAAGGCAGTTTCTCCCCTGCCCTTAACCATATTAAAAACCTTATCTCCATCCGTTCTACAGTCCTTTGCCACTCCAACAGGGCTCCCGTACTTCAGCAGGACCTCTGCCGGTCGGCGGAGACGTCTCCGTCGAGTATTCTGGAGAATAAAAAAATCTTTCGAGAGCATCGGCTTAATTGTACGAATCAACCGTAGAGCATAGCTTCTGAGTAGAGTGGCGACTCGAAAGGAACCAAAAAGCGAGAACGTTCTCTCTGAATCGTTAGCTGTAGTCGCCTTGTGACCTTGAATCAAAAAATCACGTCACAATATATATAAAATCTCAGAGATAAATTGGAGAAAATTCCTCGTGAACTTGCAGACTTTAACACCAGGTTTGAGAATTAATTGATAAGAAAATCCGATAAATCGGAACACGTATCTGCTTTCCTAAGAACATTCTAATACTCAGAGATGCTTCGAGAATCAGACAGCCATTAAAATAAACAAAAAAAAAAACTATTCTAAATTGATCTGCCAAGGTGAGGCTTTCTACCGCATAACGCTCCTCTAAAAATCGCTACGGCGTGCAAATCTATATTGATTCGAATTTTATCCTCTTCTTTGGTTCTATGTAGCAATCATCCCTCTTCATTCCTTATCTTCTTCTTTGTATGTCCTTTCTGATCCTCGTTCTGTCTACGTTACTTCCCATCGAACTTCATCCCTTAACTCGCACCGTATCAACCATTAAAGCTACGTGGAATATATTATCCAGAATATCAAGCACGGTGTTAAGGAGTCATTTGCACTTTACCCCTATAGCTTTCTACGTCGTATTTCTATGTCCTCGATATTACGTCATCTCCTTTTATCAGTTAATAACGTGAAATTTACAAGCGTTAGATAATTAAAAGTTTTTCTGTACCTTGATAATTTACTGTTTTAATTACTAAGGTTATGTAATCTTCAGAGATGCAAAATTTGAGTATATCTTTTTTAAATAGCTTATCCAATGGATCCCTTATTAACAAAATTACCATTGGCTAATAAACGAAAATAACTAAAAAGAAAAATATACTTGACCCCGTTTGACGTAACCCTCTTTGTTCGACGCTGTTTCGCTATAGCACGTTTTTGCTAGAGCTCGGTAAAACGGTAATTCCCTGATTCCCTACAGTCACCAGCATACTTGTACCACCTATGGCCCTGATGACGCCGATTCGTTTAGCGCTCTAAATTCTGACAACGTACCCCGAGCGTTAACCAGAGTTTCACTGTGTTCACAAAGTATCACCCCTACGTATAACGCAAAGTAATACAAATTCTAAATTACATAGTCTTAATTACACTAAAAAAAAGTAGGGCTCAAAATTTTTTTTATTTAATATTAAAAACTTCCTTCAATGGATAAGCGTCGTCAAGCCAAGAGATGATTAATAATGTATTATTAAATTTATAATCGGCGGCAAAGAGAGCTTTCATCTTCTGTTTCCACGGTTGAGTCGTTAACATAGCTGATCGGTTCGCAAGAGTACTTAAATAAAACTGAGTCTCTCGTGGACTTCGTTACGTAGCAATTTCGCAAGCTGATCTCCATAACAAATGCTTTTTTCATAATTTCGATTTTTCAGATAAGCCTCGGCCTGGTTAAGCTTCACACTGAATGTCATTTCACTTTTAGGTGCCATCCGGGCGTGCAGAGTTTCGGGCACGTTGGGAAAATGTACAAGACTCTCTGCGCAAGTTCTAACCCTCTTCTATCACACTCTCCATCATTTAGAATAAATTTGCTGCTTCGATGAGTGGAAGTTCCTTCGTTGTGGTCTCCTCGAACGAGACTGGAGACAACTCGACCGAACGTTTTCCGACAATTTGCGTCTCGCCAGCTAGTACTCGACGAATAATCAGACGCCAATGGAGAACTGTGAAACACAAATATATTAGACAAATTGGCGTACGGGTATTTAATTGTTACGATGCTGCCATCATTAATTCCAATTACACACTAAATATCATGGCCGCTATTTACTCTACTCCTGATAGCAATTTATTCCTGGGTCATTAGAGACAGTCAGTCGTCGATGTCGAGAATCAAACTAAACGACTGTTCTGAACAAATTGACAGGAAAAATAAGTGAAAAAAAAAAGATCGTAAAACCAGAAACGAAAATCCATATAAGTCTAAAGTACGTCATATTTTATTCCGAAGGATTGAAATTCGAAAGGGTTGATTTTACTAAA
The DNA here is from genome assembly GCA_031762395.1 of Calameuta pygmaea. Classification (NCBI taxonomy): domain Eukaryota; kingdom Metazoa; phylum Arthropoda; class Insecta; order Hymenoptera; family Cephidae; genus Calameuta; species Calameuta pygmaea. The sequence continues at coordinate 756,024 of JASANN010000344.1, read as the reverse complement.
AATTTTCATTAAAAATTTCAAAAAATAAATTGTTCAAAAATGCATTACCGACATGTAAGTTGAAAATTGAATCGGTTTGTTGCTATGGGAACGTGATGTAACGTAAGACGTCAATTTTGATTGACGTTCTGAAATAACAATTTTTAAACTTTTATTCAAACTGAAGAATAAGTTTTATCGAAATCAGAAAATTTTGGCTGATTAAGAACCTTTCCCTGGGCTCGCAGATCATATCGTAAGAGATCCTGTTCTTCAAATTATTCTTCGAGTTAATCTCTGATTCATCTAATTATAATTCTCAATCTGTGAACATCTGGTATGTACAACGAGGCACTTGAAGACGAAAATTGATATCTTTTCGCCAAATTAAACATAAAAGAAATACGAAGCCTGGGTAGCAACCCTGCGTAAGCTCATCCTGTCTCCTTTGCAACAAGTAAGCCCTGTGTCAGTAGTAATCGCTCCCAGGATCAGCTGTGATGATAAGATTCTTTGGCTCTTTCACGCAACCATGACTCCAAGTGAATGAAGATCAGAATATTTTTTAAAGTAAATCTCAGGAGACTCAGACATTCTTAAACTCTTTCAGCGCTTTCTCTGACATAAATTCACTCGCCTACAGAAGCACTCATTTTGAATTATACGAAAAACTTGAAACACACTACCACAGCTCGGCAAACAATATACGACATAGATTAGGTGGTTTATCAAAGTCCAAAGCTTTTTGGGCTTATGTAAAAACTTTCTCAACCAAAGTCGAATTCCGTAGACGACCGACGAAATCCTACAAAACTAGGATTACCTAGTATTGCCTAATATTGAAGGTCTCCTGAGCGAACTGGTCGAGCAAAAGGGATACATACGTAAAAACCAGCTTCTGTGCCAAGAAGCTCACATAAAAAAAAATCTCTCATAGAAAAAGTTCATAGAGACGAATTTTGACGCCTAGGCGTTAATTTGACGAGTACTAAACAATCAAACGAAAATTTTTATTTAATCCATCCCAATTATCAAGGTTCTCTCAGATGTCTCTAAACGTCAATCATTATTCCCGTAAACTAATCTCGTTTCAAAAGGATTTTGATAGCCAATAATTTAACAGGTTATTTGACCTATCGACCTGGTATCTAATGCCTAGCCAATATATCTCAAGCTTGATTACAATGGATTACTTGGGCTGATCCTATTTCACAAGCCATCACCGAAGTCCCACTTTGATACCCTTGAACTTGGGCAGCATACATCATTTTTCAGAACCCATCACATTATCCAAACTATTTAAGGTCAGGTCAACTTTATATCCTGTTGATACATGAGCAATCGATGATCCTATCGCAGAAAACAGTAAACGTAAATGTCAAGACCAGACACACGTGGTCAGAAAATTATTGTCAATAATTGTATTCACTTACTTGTGTTCAAAAAAAAATACAAAATCTATTCATCGTGTCAAAGCACGAAATCCACGTAAGAACGAGTGTATTTACTTTTCAATTTATTTAAAAGCACAATTTGCACAAAGCTCCACGATGGCAGTAATGCCAAGGGAGTAACTAATTTAAAAAATATTCACTCATTAGTAAGCTCGACTGAGAAATAACGAAAGTTTCTGAGACATCAAATAGAAATTTCTCTCCTTGCAGGGTTGTGTTCCAGCGTCTTAAAGATATGGTGAGAGAATCCTTCCATGATAAGATAGCTGCATTCAAGAACTCGCATATATTTATTTTAATAAAAGAATTCGGATTACGTGCTTGGAAACTAGTGGCACACCTTAGTTTTCACAATACGCGGTAATTCATTACAGTCATCTTCTTGTTTCGATTCTCCTACGTCCTACCGTCTCCTTAGCATTCTCATGAAACCCTTGGCAACCAGAATGGAGATAAGAGCCCAAGACTCGCCGACCCGTAGGCGCTTTTCAATATGATAATGACTTTCAGGCTTTCACCTTAAAATAACAGGAGGATACAGCAAGAAATGCGGAAGCACAGAATAGTGCGTGGCAATTCCGAAAATTAAATCCAACCTGTGAACAGAGATAAATAAACTCTCACGTGAAAATAAACGAAAAGATATAAAAACTTAAAATCCTCACCCTGTCCTACCATCATCATAAATTCTTTGAATAAGCTTTCGCAGTAGAATATGAAACGTCCATGAAGATATCTCATCGAAATCCGGCATGTTCGGTCGTATCCATAAATTCATGGAAACGGCGAATAAAGACTAAAAAAAAAATAATTAATAAATGGTTCTAAGCTCGTTAATTATATTATACGTGATATTGTATATTGTTCATTATTGTAATACCAATTTTATAACTTCATAACGATCATGAAAAATACTGTACACCGAACAAAGACCAAAGTCTCTCGTTCCAACAGAAGGGCAGGTAGCTGACATCTGGATGATCGTTGAATACTCAAGCATGTAATATCGTCTGGATGATATCGAATGGGATCCAAATTTTGAATATTCTGTTTGAGCAGACCCCCTATGTGTCCATCCGATGATCTTTTGCTCTGTGGTATTTAAAGCTTTGCATCAGATAATACAAGCGTCCACGGCAGCCGGAAGTTAAGAGGGATCATCATCATCATCGAAAGTAACGTAGCTTCAGGTATATCAATCAGAAACCTGACACGGCCTCCGTGACAGAAATTGGACGTGATGATAGTTAAGTGTCGATAATCGATTCTTCCTAAGCCACGAAAAGCACACAGACTGCATAGTCTTTGGTCGCAGTTCACAATCGTGTACACAATATGCAATCTATCCACGCTTTCTGTATATCTACCATGACCAGGTCAAAGTGTAACCATGTGAACTAACTGTGTGCATTGACCCTCTGGGGAGTCTTGTGCAACGGGCATAGGAGAAGCTGGTCGATCCTAGAGTGACTCTATAGCGATTGGATGACGGCCAACTAGGTTTTGAACCACCTGATGCTATAATTAGATGAGTATCCAAGGACAAGACTTCAGCGTTACGACTTCAAGGATGCTGTGCTCTCTCACGAAGGATGACGTTGAATTGGAAAGTTTCTCATCTCCATTGGAAAAGGTGGATATCAGTGGGAGATCGATGTCTGAGGAAGAATCGGTGCTTTTATCGTGTTACGTATCTGGAAGTATAAATATGGATGAGAAATAATTCGAAGAAGTAGAATTTACTAAGGGGAGGTAAACTGTGTTCAAACTGTACAGTATATGTATAGTTCCTGATGACAACGAAACGTGTGATAAGAGCTCAGTTATCTCTTCAAATTAATACGGACACCACCTGATTTGTGATATTATAAAGTAAAGAGCAAGGTAATTGGTTGCTGCTTCTACCTGCACACGAAGCTTTGACCATTTTCATAAATCCTTTCGTGATGATGCTCTTGCACCAGTTTCTTAATGCATCTAAGCTGGGGCTTGCGCGCTTCGATGTACAGTTTCTAAGTGCATCATAAATTCGTGAATGCTTTGGAAGAGTTTTGAAAAATAATTTCACGCGGGTAAAAATATATTTTGAGATTGAATATAGAGCTTCGACAATTTTTTATGTAACGAGTAGTAGTCCAGGACATTGTAACTGTCAGAAGAAAGAATAAAAAAAATCAATACGCTGCTTAAATTTGTGAGCTTGCAGAAGAAAAATCACGCTCTTGGAATATTTCCAATAATCGATCTGAATACACACAGTAATTGTTGTCACTATCAACGTCCGGAAGTTGCTCGAAGGAGACTCTTTTATCAGCAGCTTCACTTCCGGTAAGCTCGTCGCGCTAGTCGTCGCAATTTCCTCTCATTTATATTAAATTTTAGTTAACGAAAACTCCACGTGCTTCTTGCTTACCAATCAGATGTCTCCGAGTCTTTTCCTAGATGTCTCGCTTTTTTTTTTTTCAGAAAATCTTAGCCTGACTGAACGAAAATAAATAAAATAGGTATAAACGACAGATAATAAACCTTCAGAGAGTAAGTTCCAATCCTGTTCAAAAGGAATTAATACTGAAAGTTTTCGCAAGCTTTAGAAAGTGATTTACTCGTGATTTTCACAACCTGTTTTCGTAAAGTCTCGAATATTACTGCGTGGCCAGGTATATCTAGCGTGCTTTACTAGCATAAAACCAAAGCTTTAACGACTTCGTCCATGCAGTGCTTCGTGTATCGACCTTAAATGGAAAACCGTGCGAGTCGACAATATGTACAGGACTGTTCATTCAAGAGATAGCATTAATATGAAAAAGCCCCATATAAAATTGACATCATACATTTGAACGTATATTGAAATCTAAATTAAGCCTCAGTGATATAGGCTCGGTCGGTAAGGAAGTTTACTAGCATTGTACAATATCAAGTGAATAAATAATTTATTCGCGCAGCATGTATGAACATTTGACACCCAATTCATGAATGTCAGAAAGAACGATCGAAAGTATCCAAAAAAAAAATCGTCGAGTAGAAAGAAATATGACGGAAACGCAATAACTCTTGCAGGAACGCTAACCTAAATAAAATGAGAAAAATTGTATTCTCTCGAAAACTCGCATTAACGTTAAACTTAAATACTGAAGAATAAGATAAAATATTTCGCCGTAGTAACAATAAGATGAATTTTCATATATTTGTGTGCGCCAGCTTTCAGGGTGTTAGAAAACCTTGCATGGAGTTGGTTACACTGGCAACATCAAAATTCATTCTTTTAGCATGCAAATGGCGAATAACGTTCCTGCCTCAAGATTTCGAATAAAAAATGTCAACTAATAAAACTTATGTACACATTCTTCGCAGTAAAAAAATTAATTTGAATATCCACTTCTGCGCAGCCTATACTTCGAATAGTACTTTTCGCACCGCTTTCGCTCGATTTTAAAGCTTATAAAAATTTCGGTATGGTCCGTGAACGCGAAATTTTTTCAATATTCAGACGTCGACCTTTAGAATGAAATTCATGGTTTCCAATTGAATTCATGATTAGAATTAACGAAATAAACCTAATTAATTATCCAGATCTTCGATAGACGAAGATTGTCAAATCCAATGAACTGCCGGTACCTTACAAAGCACATGAACGTTCGATTCAAAATTAAAGAAGCGACTAACCCGTATCGAGATATCGATTCTCATTCCCACTGGCTAATCTAACGCAGCAAAGTAAATTTGCGAACTGTCGCTTTTAATTTCAATTACATTTGAAGGCCCTCGCTCAGACCAGCCGAGTTTAAATTCGCCAAACCACTTAAAATTTTTTGCACAGTTTACCTCCTTTATTTCAAATTACAAAAAATATCGAACCACCAGCGAGTCTATTAAATACTCTTTCAATTTGAGAAAAGTTTTTAACCCCACGCCTGATATTTTTCTGCCTCCTTTAAAACTCGTGAGTCGCGCAAAAAATAGTTAAAAGAGTTGCACTCAATATCCACATAGCTTATGCGTAAATTCCATATCCTCAATACACAGTTTTATCGTATAATGTACACCAACAAGACTTTCATAGAATAAGGCGCGAAATTCAAATTTACAATGAAAGATTCATTGTCCTACTGAACGTACCCAGCATCCCGTGACTGAACGACACGTCCGACCAACACGGGACTCTACTACTCGCTCTGCTGTAAAATAGCGATTAGAGATAAAAGCAGCTACCGGGTTTAGTGCGTATACATATATACATCCCGGTTTGATTACAGGTACTAAATACAGTTAATGTATTTTAGCATCGCGATACCGTAGTTAATAAAATACTCAGTAACAAAAAAAAACGCACGACTTTCCATTACGAAAATTATACATTTAAAAAAAATACTAGAATTATCTATAATTCATAACATATTGATAGAACGGCCTTGATAAATATTAATGACAGACTTACAGGCATCGATCTTAACCCGACTTATAATTATCACGATATTAACCCAGCTATCTCATTTAATTTTACATCCATTATGCTAAAGCGAGGGACAGACTAAATAGACCTGAATGTAAAATGACAGCGTGAACTTCCTTAAGGCGCGTTCAATAATTTTCAAGACATCGAATAAACCTCGCGTCTGCCATCCTTCACGATCGAATCGCCAGTAATGCACGAACCCAACGATAAAAGTAAGTATGATTAAACAGGTAAAAATCTAAGTCAATATTTATCACGGTCTAAAATACATGGCGAAACGATAACTCGTCCATAATACAAATATTGCCTGTGTACACAAAACCGGATATAAATTGATAAATAATCCAAGAAATAGATCATCGTAAAATATATCATCCCTTATGAATTCCCGATATATTTCTTTTTTCGTGCTCAATAAATAACTTTATAGTTTAATTCGATCCCCCGTATCAGACTTTTATTTATCGGTTCCCTTCAGCAGCAGCTCAATAATAATGTCCAGCCTTGGCAACATGTCTGTATCGTACCTTATGAATTCAGGCCACCATGCGAGATTGAGAAATTCCGGAATTCGCCACGGACTCTTACAAATGGCAATAGAATCATAAATTTTCATCATTCTTAAAAGGACTTGGCGCTGGCGACGTCTACCGACTGATCAATGAATGTATCCCAAACATGCGATCCAACGTTAAACTACATAATTTGGCTTATACGAATATCCACGTTGCGTCAAACGTAAACGTTATGCTTGATAAGCCTATCAACGCAAACAGCAACAATTTGACCCTCGAGCATACGACGTATACAGAGGCCAATTTTCTAAACGTCTTTTCGCAATCGTCTTGAGCATGTTGAACATGTAGATATTCAGGTCCAGAACGGCTTAAGATGTCCCGTGTGACCACGTACTCAGCTGGGAGGATCAAATCGAATCTGAGATTGTCCTATTCCAGAATTCAAGTCAACTCTAAAAAAAAGTATGACACTATACAATGATACTATATTCGTTCAGAGAGCCGTAACATTGCTGACCTTTATCGCGCTGAACGCACGTATAGATCTGATTACTTTAGTAATACAAGTATAGGAAAAATCATTTTTCAATCGTTCACGAGATTCTGGTCCACCGCGTGTGGAAAAGGTTCTTCCAGTACCAGCATAAAAAAATGTGTCCCCCTGATAAACTGTTGGGGCAGTTATGAATAATACATCCAGCGTCTGGAGAATTTTTGGGGTTGCTAAAAAAAAAATTAAATATAGAAAACGTGTCTTGATGACGTAAAATAAAAGTGTTCAACAAGTAAGAAAATTTATGCTTCTCGCAAGGGCTGATTCTCCATGTGCTACTAAACACCACATACGAAGTATCTCATGCATGCTTATGAACGTGTTCGTACTATAATTTGAAATACCATATGACTTGGCATGTAGGCAATAAATTTCATACCGGAAATGGTAAATTATAGTCTGATGTAAACATCAGCTCATTAATCCTTCAATATTCCTGGCTATTACTTTATCGTGTACAACTTCAATTAACGTGCTGTACTAATGCACAGTTTGCAATTTATGCCTTGAAAATTGTAAGGTACACTGGGTACTTCCGTGTTCTCGTAAGCGAAAAAACAAAAAAAGAGGAAACTGATAATAAAGGAGAACACACGGGAACAAAATAAAGCTGCGGTAAAATCCAGCAACGGTACTCTGATAATCCCGGAAGTATGAGCTGTCTCGAATGAATGAACGAATGCACATCCAACGATACAATTTTCTTTAAAGAAATCTAGGTCACTCTTTTCCATATAAATTATCAGATCCCATGGATCATCGTCAGATTCCATAGAGGCAATTGACAGATAAGGATAATCACCATATTCAAGCTAGTGACGCCGTAAAAGAATCTAAAAAAAAATGCGGACATCGTCATCAAGACTTATTTCAGGCTGTCCTAACGTTTTGCCAAATTTTGCAAATTGCCTAAATTTTGATGCTCTTCATAAAAAACAAATACCTATGGCTCGATATGAAGCAGTAACCAGGGCACGTTTTTCTTTTTTAACGAAGAGCATTAAACTAACCTAAAGCCAGGCCTGAATTATGATGTACACCTTTTTTTTTTTAATTTTCTTTTCCATCGGAGTTAGCTTGAACGAGATATGATGGCATCCAGTGTCCTCGTTCTCTTTCAACGATCAAAAATTTCCATATTGATGTTTCCAGAAGTAAAAGCACTCCAATTCCCAATAACAGTGATAACCTAGTCAATAAGGAATAGAAAAAAATTATGAAGCATATTCAAACAACAAAAAAGCCCGACAGCCATGATTTCTTTGTCGATTACCTACGTTATCCTCCAAGGATCATCTCTCCCACCACCCCCATCAAACATCTGCTATACACTGTACGCAGTAACACCACACTCCTTCTTACCCGCTGTCCAAACAGTATTATAAAAACACGCACGGAATATCCTTCCTTACGCAGTTAACTTCTCTCCTAGGTCTTCTTTTTTCTCCCGAGAGTGGATGCCACACACGGCACGTGTTTGCACGTTCTTTTACGAGCTGTAAATCTTTACACAAGCGGGTATACCCATTGTCTAGGGATTAAGCGCGATAGAAATTTCTCGACTGTTTGAGCGGTTGACAAAAGTTTTGCATACAACGACGTCACTGTTGAACCATCCTCGGCATTTCCTTCGGCAGCTTTATTCGAGAATAGATTGAACTTTGTGTTAAACCGGAAGCGCACAACACAGCATTAAATATTTGTGCATATATATATATATACACACACACACATATATATACTTTATAGGAAAGTTTTCCCTGTGCTTTCCAATCTGTCGCTCCAGTTCGATGAGTAAGTTTGCTTTCGGGAAGGATCAATGACGAGTGGTCCACTTGCAAAGCTTTCACATTCGCCCGTTAATCAAACCCAGCTTAAGCTGTGTACACAACGGTTCTGTTATTAAGAGAGAGGCATCACCTAATCGCCGTGACTCCCCAATCCAATTCCAGAATCACGTCTTAGGTCAACTTGGCTTGTGATGACCCTTATTCGTTTTGTCTGTGCGTACGTTTGCGTTTCGTTATTGTTGAACTTGGGTAAAACACGGATAACAGAAACTGGGTTGTCTAGTAACGCGTTGACTTTAATTCGATCTGCTCTACTTTTATCGGCTTTAATATTACCGGTTGACTACTCCCAATGGAAGCCTGAAGAGTGTTGGTGTTGAGACGCCGTACGAGGATAAACAGGATATGAAAGGCAACGTGAGAGAACCGATGCTGGACGTCATATGCAATTTTAGTAAAAAGTTTAAGCTCCCCCGAGTACTGTTTTGTACTGGGAAAATAATGCGGCTGGAGGGAAGCAGGGTGAGAGGCAGAGGGTTTATACTACGCGTTTCTCACCACTACGAAGGCTATTAATTGCGGCGTCGACGCGTAACGTCGAACTGGCTTTAATAAACGCGGCTCTTAAGAGCGTAAATTAATATGAACTTTTATTCAGGCTGGTTGAACGGTGATGGATTCAAAAATACATAGCACTGTTTACCTTTGAAATTTATAATGAGAGACTTTCGGACAAAGGATTATTCAAATACTTTCGATTTACTGATTTTCATTAAACACATTTTTCACAAATTCCCTCGATGCACTTCCTCGTGTATCTGCACATGGGGATAACTGTGATTTCTGACACCCGATTTTAGCTCACTTTCAAACGTATCACTGTATTCAAACTTTCGATGCTGATTCCAGTACGTCCACCTCGATATTATTCCTAATTTACACAAAGAGTCGATTCTGTACGTCACACGTCAAAGACACTTTCAATTTTTACTCTTAAGGTTCACCATGTGAAATTTCGTAGTTTTCTTTAATGAACAGTAAGGCAATTCAAACTTGATTTTTAGGAAAAATCAATTTCAATCCCATGATGTAAATGAGAATAACACTGGCGTAACACTTAATAAGCGTACCGATTTGTTATTATATCTTTGCTTTCACCATCTTTCTCTCTCTCTCTCTCTCGAATATTGCAGGGAAGAAATGAATATTTGACATTCGAATTTTATCATCGAGCACGTACGGAAGCTCCGATCCAAAGTCAAGAAATTCAAAAGATTCCACAAGCTCAAAAAAGAGTCGTTGAATTAGGAATTCGGGAAGGAAATATCAACACATTTTTAAAGACTCATCACATCATTACAAGTTTTCATTGCAGCAAAACACGTGCGACTGATTTGAAGACGACACGCCGGAGGACTCGAAGGCCGATCCGGTTGCAATCACGCGCACCTCACGACAAAATGTTATGCCGCTACTGCTCACAACAAGTTAGTACCTATTCTCAAGCCACGAGGTGGCTGCCTCTATCGCGCGCAACGCCATCTGGCGGAGGGTAGTTTAACTGCGTCATTGAAATTTTAAAAATTGATATGAACCAATTGCTAGGACCGTCGGAAAGTTAGAGCGGGAAAATAAAAATTTATATGTTTATATGCCTAAAAAATTTCTCCTTAAATGCTCCGTATGTTTCCGTAATTGCTCCGCTGCTACTATGTAATGATTGATAAATATTCATTAAAACAGAACATTTTTACTTTTATTAAAATTCCAAATAACAAGATAGATTTTCATACGATATTCTTGATGAATTAATTGCTTTTGATTTGCTCCTGATTGCTCAGCAATTAGTTTTTCATTTAATTAAAACATCTTTAAATAATAAGTAAAATTTGATTTTCACTTAGATCGATTGCAAACGTAAACAATATGATTGGTTTGTGAACACACCTACGACAGCTGCGTTCGAAGATCAGCTGAGAGTGTTCAAGCATTGTTGCCTCGGTTCATTTTCGAACACACTTGTAACAGGTACGTTCGATAGAACTTATACTCCTGGAAGGGGAATAGCCCACTCTAGCAATCAGTGGAAAGTGGCCCCAACATGTTGTCTTATCATTCTTTAATTAGTCGATAAATTTGTAAAATTAATATGTCACATTTATAAGATTAGTCAGTTTACGCCAGTTTTTCAAGTTTTTCGAAAAACTATCATTTGCTAAGCTTTCCTATTGGTCTCATTCGAAATATTATAGGCTCTAAAACATCTCCACTGCGTTCCCTCGTATGCCCCCTCACAGTTTTTTTAAAAATTCAAATACGTAATAAGTAGTGCGTCTAATCGCCATTTTTTGAGTTCGAAAATGAACCAAGGCAACAGTGCTTGAAACACTCTTGGCTGATCTTCGGAAGGAACCATCGTAAATGTGTTCGTAAATCAATCATATTGTGTACTTTTGCAATCGAGCTAAGAGAAAATCAAATTTTACTTTTTATTTAAAGATGATTTAAAAAAGAATAATTGCAGAACAATATGGAGCAAATCAAGAGCAATTAATTCATCAAGAAAATCATGTGAAAATCTGCTTGTTTAATTTGAATTTCAATAAAAATAAAAATTTTCTGTTTTAATGAATATTTATTAATCATCACATAGTAGCAGCGGAGCAATTATGGAAACATATGGAGCATTTAATGAGCAATACATTAGGCATTATAAACATGTAAATTTTTATTTTCCCGCGCTAACTTCCCGACGGCGTTGCTAAGGGTAGATTTTAATGTGTTTGGTTACCCAGTTTACCTTACAGGGTACATAATTCGACTGAAGATAAATAGAGACTCAGCACTTTACCCGTAGGTCGAGTTACCGACTGAAATCCCAATCCTTCAAATGCACCGAAAGATGGTGCTGACTATCAGGCTAAACAACAATGAACGGTGAAATTACAATTTCAAAACATAAACTGTTAATTTATTACACTTGCAAATATCGAAAATTGTATTTTTCTGCCATAACTTCAACTAGTCAACTATCAGACTGCAGCACTCTCGATGACATGTTAGCATGAAAGGTCACTACAAAAACCTACGCTTACCGTGATTAATATCTTCGACTGAATATAAATAGACCAGATATGCCCGTGGTTTCTGTGCCTTACGATTCTGATATTTTTAACACATCCTCGTCTCTCACCTTATCCCATAAGATTTCCAGTCTATTTATCTTTTCAGTCTGATATACTTTCACCGATAAATTTAACGCGCGTGTCGATAACTGCAATACGCAATATTGACTGAGCTGCTTCTAAAGTCGGTAACAGGATTTTCTTGGTGTTTTCTTTGCGATTTTACCGGTGATTTCGTGCGTTTTCAAAAAGTACATGTTTGATAAGGAAATATGAATTTTAAACCCTTTGAATCATTAACTATGATATTAAGCGCCGTAAAGATGTGTAGCTGGTGATCATGTCTGACTAGTATCTTTCGTTACTACTGCCAACTGTAAATATTTTCATCACTCATATACAGGGTTTTACACTACAAATGCACCAGCTGAACTTGGACGCAATTGAACGATTCCGCTGGTCGAGACATTGTGATCTTATTAAACAAATTAAAGATTTTAACGCTCAGGATGTTAATAGTTTTATAACTTTAAATTTCATTTCTTTAATTATGTCACACTGTTCCGATTGATGAAATCACCCATTTGTGCTCAACTTTGCCGTGAATAATCCTGTCGAAAAAAAAAGTGTATAGGGTTTAAGTGCCTGTTTCGGATCAGCTCCTAATTTGGATCGAAAAATTTCAAATGCCTTCCAAGACCGCTGCATCGTCGATTTTTTGTACCAATCGTCTTCAGTCATCCCCATAGCAACACAGCGAGGAAAAAATACACCTACTTATGATGCAGTCGGCTTGGTAGGCATTCGAATTTTTCTAAATCCAAATTAGAAGTTGAAACAGGCAATTTAGATAGACACTGCCCTAATGGAGGATGTAAACATTTATATATACTTTGCTGAAGTAACAATCGCAATCTTATACAGGGCAGTGCCTATTAGTACACTCTCCTTTGCGTTAACTCTGCCACGTGACTACCCTAATTTTCATAGAAATGCATTTAAGCCGTGAATGAACCGGCGGTTCCGTTTTATCGGTTATAACCGGGAAATTAAAAAGTTAATTAGAAAGGCGAAGGTACGTGTTTGGTGCCAAAAATAAAAACTGTGTTCTATAACGTGTACAACCGTGTGAACTGAACTTTTCGAATACATTCGTAATCGATTTTTTTAAAGAGGGATATTCTTTTGAACATTCTGGGAACATAACACGAGTTTCGCGCTCGAATCAACTCTCGAATTGTCATTTGAACTGCCATTCCAAGTTCATTAAATTCACATCCCCTTTCGGCGAAATGTAATAAAATCCTCGAACATTCGTCACAATTATCGCCTTCAGAAGAGATATTTTCCTTTTTAATAATACGAATTTCCCATAACCACATGAAATTGATTTCCGTGAATCACAGTTGACTGTTTGCCTCATCCAATTATTCGGTCAGATTACACTGAAGCACATGGCAATTCTTCAGCAGTTTCAATATTTTTCGTGGCATAGCAATGAATAGAAATTTCAGAAGAATCCATCGAGCTCGTTCGTCGGATATTAAGTAGACATTACGCAAAATTATTCTCACAAAGCAATTAAGTAACGCAAATCCACGTGGCCGAGCGTAAAAATACACAGTTACAAGTTTAAGGTATTTCCTCAAAGTAATTTTACATTTACAAAGGCTCGTTACGCGTCTATCCACGTATAAACTTAAAGTTCAAAGATAAACATAGCAAATCATTTGTTTCGCAGTAAAGCAAGAATTTTCATTAACCCCAGCTGACCTCAGAAGAGTAATACAAAAAGATTGGGAGGTAGGAAGAGAAACAGAAAAGAAGTAAAGGCACGCCCTCCACCGTATTTAACCGAAAAGGGAAGACTTTTCGGCTTTTTGTGAAATCAGCCAGAACGTATGGGTCCTGACCCATTTTCTAGGGCTAGCCAAAAGAGAATTTTTTCTTTGGCATAAAGTGCAAACCAATCATCTCAAAATTCCCACATGTAATTACCATCGTCCCTAAGCCACCTGAAAAATGGCATCACCCAATCCTCCGAGGGATAATTCGTAAAGTTTGGCAAAGAACCAAAGAAGAAAAATAATATGAATATATCTATCTAAATATAATCATCCCAATGAAAGACACGTAGAGAAGAGTCGTAGAAATAAAAAAAAAATTTAATCTCCCACAAGTGAAACTTTCTCACCCTAATTCCTATACCAGAAGATCCATACATGAAATCATCACGGAATAAAATTTACCCAAAAGGCTAGCAATGCATTCCTAATCATTTTGAATCCTTTTTTTTCCTCTGCCACCCTATCAATTTCCCTATTTGTTATAAATAATAACAATTGTCTTCGGTCAATCTAATCTTTTACACGGCATCCTTGCATTCGCTCGAACAAAAGTTCAAAAATAAATTCCCGTGATACGAATTTGACGGTCTAAGGAATGAAAAGTATCCTCGAGCCTCAAGCGGATTGATTAATACAAACTGTCGATAATTTTCCATTTGATTTATATACGATATCGATAACAAAAGAAATATTGTAGATTTTCGAAATTTCCCACACTTTATCGTAAGGTGACACAATACGTTTATGTTTAATTATACATTCATATGTTTAAATTCACGAACTTCATCGTACACGAAATTCCATTACCCATGACAGATCGATGAGAAGATAGTACAAGCTCACCTCAAAGCAGGCCATTCCGTATCAGTAGTGGTCGCCGGTGCTGAGGTACTCCTATTAGGTAGACTTAATCTGGGTCCAATACGGAGAGTCATAGGACGTCTTCTCCGCAGTGTATAATCTGGGAACAAAATAGTAAAACATGAATGCGATGTCGTTCATTGATAAATCAGTGTAGAAACTTGTCGCTACTACTGACAAAAGGAAAAGTCAAAGAAAAAAAACCGAAAGCAGCCTGAGATGGAAATAACCAAGGTCGAAGTTCCTAGCGATAATGAAGTTCTTGTGTCAGCAGAATGTCGAAGCAATTTCCAATGAGCCCCAAATAACCGTCAGAAAATTGAAAACATTTCTCGTTTCAATAACAAGATGAAATCCCACCGTTATCAGCTGAAAAATTGTCCTTATCACAGCTCAATGTTATCAATCCCCAACACAATTTTCGTCATGTACTTAAATCTGTATTTAAAGAAGATCTAAGGCTGCTCATAATTATTTTAAGTGAAACAAGCAATACCTTCATTAATGCATCATGTCACAGCATCACTACTATAGTCCCTGTACCAAATTCACTATTTCTAGTCTGAAACGATCGCAGCGTCTTAACAAGTACGACTAAACGTATATATCTCGCTTCAAATGCAATATAAGTCAAGGTCTTTGTCTGTAGCTCCAAAAACTTCCAGATTCCTAGGATACAACAAGATGTGATTTTCTCATTGGTAAACAATACGCTTGGATCAGAAATCTTACTAGAAATATAAAAAGCAGAATATCATAATTGATTTTCCACGATGCTCAGGCTGTTTGGGAATTACTTAATTGACTTAATTACAAAGGCGTAGAAACTATAGCAATCAATGACAATAACTTTACCTCTGCGCTGTAACTAATACCAAGCAATTATAATGGACAATAGTAGAGAGAGGTACAGGGGTCATTAACAATATCTCATCGCATTGATTAATTATGATACTCCTAGTGACTAAGAAGGCAATCTCTATAGAAGCCCTTAGGTCGAAGGAGTTACGCGAGCTGTAAACAATACCCGTTTCAATCCGGTTAGGTAAGTTAACAGAACGGATTACATGAGCATGGCGTATAAGTCGCTAAAGAATTAATAATGTGGAGTGATCAGTTTGTCATTGGCTATGGAGTTTGTTGATCGTCCTAAAAAAAGAAGGATGCAAAGTAGAACTTTGCACATTCCTTCCTCATTAGTTTCCACTTTTCACAAGGCCACCTCTGTGAGGAAGTGCGTTAATGAATTATGGCTTCCTCGTAGAGGAAGCTTTCTGAAAATTGAAAAATAATGAGGAAAAACTCTGCAAGCTTGTGCTTTGCATCCCTTTTACAGTTTCTTTAATTAGAGCGGTTGAGGTTAAGAGTTTTTTTTTGAAAAATTCAATATTTCATAAATCTGTATCTCTGTACCGATTTCCCTCAAATTTAATACGACACAGCATTGCCGTATATTATTTCTTTCAGATAAAATATTTGAAGCAGCCTGATCAAGATTCGCGAAACTTTATAAGTGTGCAAAATTTTAGCCCGATCGCTCGAACGATGCTCGAGTTATAGACAATTGAATTTTTTAAGTCCTGCACATAAATACACGCGGGCAGACAAATACATACGGACATTTTTTCTAAACCACTTTTTTCGACGTTTTAGACCATTTTGAGTAATTTGACATGAAAATTTCGAAAAAAATTTCATGAAAATATAGCTTCCTAAGAAGGAAACAAAATTGACTCGGGTTGACGGTAAATGCGCTTCCTTATGTTTATCGCTAAAATAACATTGTCAATCTACACGTAGACAGCATAGATAAGAGACGCGACCAATCAAAAAGAAAATGAGGTTTAGTTTTTTATATATATAATTTGACAGTAATGAAATTAATGACTAACCAATGAACGTGCAAATATTCCCAACGCACTGTACCGGGCAAGAACTTTGAATCTCAATGAGTGTCCTTTGAGATAAGGTGAACCACCCACGCGAAAGTTTTGTATAACGATAGCTGAATCCGATAAAGAAGTGGAAAACTGTAGCGCTAGATGTTTATATACCTCGGAAACTTCGTGAACGACCTAGTCTGTGATAACAGAGACGCTTCCATTGAATTAATATGTCAATATTCCTGATATCGAATTGGCTGTATTACGGAATCTCGACCTCGAATATACTTAGAGTAATGATTCTCTTACGAAACATACTTTCTGATTATCTTCAACATTATATGCAATAAGATTCAAAGAAACTGCCAGAAATGAATTTAATTTCTAAAGACTTCGTGGAGATTGCGCAGGTGCCTTGAAAACTTCAAGACTCGACTACTATGAATTTTCACAAAGTTATACTGATTATACAGAATTATTCAGACCAACCCGCCACCTGAAGTTAGCCCGTTCATTTGACTACTAAGACTAACCACCTTCGGTTGGCCTCTTTTGCATTGAATAATCCTGCATAATACAGGCTTAATAAGATATAAGTTATTTTCGCAAAACGAATGTATACGGATACTCATCAATGGAATGCCTACGAGTCCGAGCACTCTGACGACACGTTGCTTTTCGCCGTATTTCAGATTGATGATGCCGTAAAATGAAACTAAAGGTCTTTCCAGGCGAGGCTGAGCGTATAAGAGAAGCCGGAGAGTTCACTGTGTATGCGACAGGTGGCCATTTAACGTGCAATTAATAAGCTTTTAGCGAGGACGACAAACTCGATGATAACGCAGACGGTAATTATTGTGCTCCTGACTGCCCTCAAGTTCCACGACGTAAAGCCACTGCTCGGAAAGCGACTTCGGAAAATTATTTTTATGGTGAAATAAAATGACGTGGCATTTTAAAGCTACGCCCGCAGCACTTCCTATTGTCCATAAACCCAAACGAAAGTCAATTGAGAATTGGTCGAAATTGGAAAGCTGGACGAAATGATATTACAGTATTTTTCATACAATAAAAAAAAAGAAACAAAAACAGACATTACCAAAGTACAAGACTGTTGTACCAGAGAGCACATTATGAAATTATCTCCCTCGAACGTTCTCCCCATTGCGAGAGAAAATTTCGAAATATACTGGGTCTTTCATGCCAGCTTTAATACTAGCTTCGAGTGTTTAAATACGAGCTTATTCGAATCCGCCAATTATCTATTTGAACGCGTTCATTAGATGAAGCTTCTTTATGGAAGTACGAAACAATTTTTTGTCTACGTAGAAACTTACGGTGACCCGAAAGTGCGGTTGCCAAAGTGAGGGATATCTTTACGTGCGTAAAATTTATTTGAGAGAGTGGATGAAAATTAATCACGTTCCTTGATCCCTTAGCCAGGAACTTGGGTAAGTCAATTGGAACATCCCTGAAGTATGGCTGATTAAATCGTTGTGTACGATGAACCATAAGGAAGAACCGCAACGAACCGTTACCGAGCTCAAAAACATTCTGGCTAATGTATCATACGTAGCTACGTATACTGTGTGTCCAAATAAAAATACACTACCTGTTGTTAAAAAACAGATCAACACGAAAACGAGAGATACCATAGAATATATACACAAGCGAATCATGTGCTCATGTGGAAAATAAAAATTTCATTTGGATGAAGATTTTTTTTTCTTTCAACGCGCTCGAAATTGTATCGCAAAGAAATTTGGCGTACATGAAACAGTTGCTGTTGTACGAATTCTTTGTAAATTCTGACTCGTGGCTCTCACTTCGTGAAGAATAAATTTGAGAATGGGACAGGGATAAAGATAAGGGCGTGTACGCCTTAGATAACTGAGGAAATGAAAAAATGTACCGTTCGCCGAACACAGAGAATTTCGCCCCTGGAACACATGGGGCGACAAATACTGGTGCGGATTGGTAGGGGTTACCGGGGTGCTCGGACTTGGAGTCGTCGTTGCGATCCACGGGGGTGCCACATCCCGTCTGTTGATTTCATCTTGCGAGGTTGCGGGAATTTCATTCGTGACCCGCACCTCGATGCCCACAGTCTGCAACATATGTAAGGATGTTTCATTAGAATTTAGGTTACTATGCTACCCTGTGTGAAATTCATATTCATATTTGTGCGTATATGTTTGTGTATATATATAACACTCTTTAATATCCTTAGAGTTCTATTAGAAGAGTGGGCTGGATCTTTGCATTAAGAATCCTTGATTAGTCCAATTAACTAACTAACCCTCTGCAACGTCAGGATTAATACGAGAGATTCCCCTACTTGCTGATAACCAAGTAGCTTATGTACAGGTAGATCCAACTACAGCTGAGCCTCTAATGTTGCGAATGTTAGGTTAGGTTCTCAATTGACTACTGGAGAGGTTGCCCATTTTTCTACTAATTTGCCCTTCGCTGTTTGATTACTGGAAAAATTGTTAGTAGAAAGGCTAAATATTCCTGTAAATGTACTAAGATAAAACAACGTTATGGAAATTTAATGCAGATAGTGCAGAGTAAACGAGAAATTTTCCGTTACAAAGTTAAATAATACTGAATTATAGTAATAATACAATATGGGAGAAAATCCCCTGATTGTCAGTTGTATAAGAAATGGTATCGACCAGGGGATGGCGTCCGTTACATAGTACAGACATGCCAACCCCCGTCAGGTACAGATTTGATGAATAAATTGTTATTAAACCGCAACGTAATCGGTACGATCACTAAGAATTGGCTGAATTCCGTCGGCGTTACAGCATGGCACGCAGTTGGCTGCTTAGATATTCATCGTAAATCAGCATTGGAAAGCGAATAAGAATTTGAGACGTTCTCAAGTCCTTACGAATGTACATACGATTTGGAACACGAGTCCGTTCACCATAATGGAAGAATGTCAAGGGGAATTCGATTTCGTTCAACGTTAAATCATTATAAAATTTCTCTCAGGCCATTAACGAAGCCATTATCAATTCTTCGGCTGTAAATAAGTTGTGTAAATATGTACAACGGGTAAAAAGATATTTTTCTAGTCCCTCAGCTGACAGGCGGAAATTCGCTTAGGGACAAGCCCCTTAAACGAGTGTATTCAGGTATGGGCTTAAAAGTGAGAATATATTACATTATCATTATTCAAAACAAGCTTTCATTCTCCAGCAGGTATTAACTTGCGAATAACAAAATTGTACGCTGCAGCCCATCCATGGCTCATTTTACACAGAAAAGCTCACCTTGCACAAGCTGTCCTTTAAATAACCTAGCAACAAAGTAGATTTGTATTCGATTGCAAGCTCAAAACACAAAGCGTAGAGTATGTTATTGTTATAATTATAAAATTAAACAACGATGCTTAATTTGATGACTCTTAGAAAAAATTTATTAAATTAAAACGACAAATTATATTCAGGAGAGTCCACACGAGCGAGAAATATTTTCGTTTACCATTGACGGATTGTCTTTCCTCTTTGTAAAAAGCGATAACTGGCAATAATTCTCGTGAATCGGACGTCACCATTCTGTGCCACTTGAGCAGTGCAAATCTGATGACACCTATAATGACATAGAGTTGATATGAAAAATGTAGTAAGAAAAATACTGAATAAAATATATTTTTCAATGTAGTATCTTCCACGTACGTACTTGTATATACAGATTTCATTGATTTTCCTCCTTTCAACATGACTCCCAATGTAGAAATAATGAGCTTCACTCGATCGCGTTCGTATACTTTTACCTAGAAATACAACTCATAGAACCGCATTAATATTTACGTATAATTGTATACAATGTACTACGACTACTAGGTCAGCTTTACTATCTTTCGTTATATTTTGACCAGAAGATCAACTATCGTTAAATGGATCTTCGTGAAATACGATTCGTGCAGGCAAATATCGAGTAGAGGTCTGCGTTTTTTCATTCAAGGCTCGATAAAAGCTCGCCCGAGGACATGAACTTTATCGTAACGAGGAAACTGAGATGGATTGATTTTATCATAGAGCTAAGATCCATATTAGTTTCTACCTTATATTTCCATTAATTCGAGACTACCCGAAGTAGCACTTTAAAACAAAGGATCAGTTCAGTCTCACGATTTATGAAGAATTTAATGGTCTTGTTACAAATTTCGCAGACGAATCATAATTATGTCATAGAAAGATAAAACTGAAGTCTTAGGCAAAGATGCATTTGCGGTAGGAAAGTTTAGCTGTCCATTTGCCATGGCAAATATTTATTAAAGAGGCGAACAGACTTCCGGTATAAAGAAGCCAGTTTATTGCTGATACATAAAACCTCAAGGCTTAATTCAGTATCGATTGCCGATAAGCCAACGGCGAATATGTCTTTGTAACTTTTCCCTGCTGCGCATTAAAGCATGGGATGAGTCTGTGAGAGTCTGAAAAAATCTAATTAGGAAACCATTTCAATGAAAAAGTTGTATCCACTACCCTAAAGAAATACCTGATACAGTCCCGAAACGGAGGACATACCAGAAGGCAAGTTAGTGACCATAAATTGTTGCTTATGGGATCCGTAAATTCGAATACAAATTGCAATAGCCAGAAACTCGAGGATTGATAGAGCAAGAAAAAGAAATAAGTCTAGCAGGCTTTAAATCCTCCTAATTTGTTGGAACCGTCGGCGAAATGAGTTTGAGGAGGAAAGGAGAAATTTTAAGTATCTTCGCTTCTCGAAACCAACTATACATGTATATATGCAAGGCAGGAGAGCAATGGAATAAAAGTAAAGAAAGTCAAGAGACCGAGACAAAAGTTTATCTTATGCCCGTCAAGCCGAACGAACAAGGAAACTTTTTTTTTTTAGCCGAGATAACATCAGCCTACAGAAAACCCAAATGAACTGCCTTTCCTGCCATACATAACAATTTTCACCACCTACCCTCTTAAATTTCTAAAATGCAAAGTACAAAAACACATTTCATAAATTGATAAAAAAATGTATGATCACTTTATGAGAATTTAAAACTACTTTCTACCTTTTGCCTTGAATTTCGATGACAATGAAATTGGCAGGGAAAAGTCAATCGCATGAGAGTGAGGCGCAGAACAAAAGAATTTATCCCGCATGATGGGCTATCTATATGTGTCATATGGCATTGTCCCAAGGGATAGCTTTTGTAAAAAAAAAATATCTTAGGACCAAACGTGCTGCCCTTTGACAGTATCGGCCAATCTTCAATTGGCCAGGCTACTTTGCGCTAATGAAGAGAAATATCTGACGTCAACCACATTGAGAGCTTCCCTCTTTCAAAAGGACAGAACACTGCCGAGAGCAGCCAAAGAGTAAGAAAAAGTTTAAAAAGAAGAGGACAGGTACTCCCCATGTCCTTGACATGTGAAGTTGCATACTGACGTCATATAGATAACATAATATTCACACGAGCTTCTCCAATCCTTTGAAAAGTCAACATTCTTTTTCCAGACAATTTCCAATCCAATATCGTGGCATACATTTCCTTTTGGTTTGAAATGTATAAATTGAATGCTTCCTAATGCCTTATCGGTTATCGATGAGACGTAAAGCTTTTCAATAGCTTTAATGGACTGTTGTGATACACTGACGATTGATTGAAGCCAAAAAAAAACAATTGCTGCAGACAGCCCACTCCTAAAGAGGAAATGTTCAATAATTAAAAAGTGATTAGTTATCCTTCCGGTTGAACGAGTGTGAGTCTAGCATTACAAGGAAACATAAATCTACGTAACCCTTCACATATCGCGTAAGCTGCACTACACAAGGAGTCTCATGAATTCTTGAACGATTGAGAAAGAATAGAAAACCTGTATAAGGTCAATACCTGGAGTAATAAATTTAAATAGAATACGTCATATGTATATTTTGCGTTGTTCAGAATATCGAGTCCAGCGAAATTCACATTCCCTTAGGATCTGTCATGTCTTTTGAAAATTTCACGTTCCAGAAACTTGTTGCCATAGGATACGTAAGAAGATTCCTTTCCGATGACTTGTAAGGAAACGTAAACCGTATCAAAGGAGGAAAACACATGAAAGGGTCATCCCTAGCAACCCCAAGCTTCTCTCAATTCCTCGTGGTAAACTTCAAGTATGAAGGTAAAATGTGTTGTACAGATTATTTTACTACCTTGAATATTACCAAACACCTAGGACTTTACAAGTTTATATATATATATATATATATATATATATATATATATATATATCAGTAAGAAGATATATATATATTCTATTGTATGTGAATGAATGAACCATGAGCCATAAAAGATAAATGTTAAACAGACAGAAGTTCATCGTTTTTCTGTTCAATGATGCTTGTCAATATCATCAAGTGAAAGAATAATGGCGAACGTCACTCCATCTCAGCCGACAGTACCAATCAATGCTGTTCCCTTTGATTCAATGAACAATGCTTGGGGTATCTACGACGAGATCGACAACACAGAAGGGAATATAAAAACGGATGATTAAACCGGATTTCTCTGTATTTTGCAACCTTACTTGGTACATTCATTTACATGAATTTCTCGTACAGTTGACATTATTATAAATAGTAGAATTCGTAAAATCTCAATTTCTCCAGTCTCTGAATTTTCACCTACGTCGTATAAGTCTTCCTGTACTTCGGCCTGAGCTTGTTTTGCGTATAGACAGATAAAGCAGTTCTTGCAGCTGGTTGCAGATTACTGAACCTTTAATACCTACTAGAATTACGGTCGAAAAAATTCTGCTTGTTAACGAGATTTCCCTTTGTCGCAGAACTTCAAACGTTCTATACCATATGTTCAGTCTAGACATAGAAAATACGTACTCTTCATTTAATTATCACGTAGTATACAGAATATGCATTCATCAATATCTGCCGAGCATCTCCAAATGTTTCACGGGAGGTAAACCTAAAACTGAGAACACATCTGAATAAGAATCAATATTACGTCGTTATCGATTGTCATAAATAAAAAAAAAATACTATTCGAAATTCAAATATAATCCTGATAAGAAGAGGGCTTAGGATAATATTGTAAATCCAGCGACGTAGACGTAACTCAGCTTGATCTACGTGAGGAGTGTACGAAAAGGGTGTGCGTTAAATCATCCATTTCTACCAGCTGCTCATACATAAACATTAATCCGCGCTTTAAGTAAATACAATTTTTCAAGGAGAATCTTACTTTCCTTAGCACTCGTTTCGCAGCGCATAACCCAACCACGTCGAAGCCGAACAAGTGCCTGTGTGATACACAAAGATGAATGGCTGATTGTATTATGACAATTCGAATCTATTTAATGCAAGAGTAAAATCGATAAACAGATAAAAGAGAGAAGTTCTAGAAATAATATAAGTTCTCTTCCTAAGAAAATTATGAGTCTCGGTGAAGTCTCAGGGACGAAGGAGGAGCAGTCAAATTCCGAGCCAATTAACCCACAGCTCAATGAAGAGAATAACTAATGCTCCCATTACTGCGATCTATTTGCCTTCTGATATCAGAAGATACTGTTACACGATAAGTATAGAAATTTCAGCTCGTCGTTAACCCCATACCGTCTTATAGTTACCAAAGGCTTTAAATTATCAATGAGTATCATACATATGCAGCATAGAGCGTTTGAGGAAGCATCGTAATTTACTGATTCTAAGGGACCAAGCTATGAGAATCGAGAACCCTTAGCCTTAGAGCATTTCGTAGTATCATTAAAACTATTAATGGGCAGCTCTATTTATAACGTAGACGCCAGAAATTACTCCAGAGGTAATCCAATTTTTGAGTCAACATAAAGTTACTATATTATTCCGTTCGAAATTCCAAGTATTGTGTGAACAGCGGCACTGATGCAATAACAAAATCAATCAGATATAGAAATTCTGTCTGACTGAGTAATTCATTAGGTCACGTCCCTAGCTAATGGTTTCTGAAGAACGATCATCCGAATCCTTAAAAAGAGAAAATTAAAAAAAAATCAATAAAATGCAAAGTGTATTCAAGGTACAGAAGTAAATGAGTTCCAACAGAATAAAAATACGAAAACGAAAAATGCTTATGCAATATCAATTTAACATAAAAGGAATAACATTCAAAAGAACTCAAAGATTGAATGATGAAAATAGACTCCATACTGTGACAGCACCCTATTATCGAGAGGCACCTTATTGTATACATAGAAATATTATAATAAAAATATGAAGTCCAAGGAGAAGCAATATGGTTAGATTAGAATTCTATGCCAACAAGCTCCCCATACATCCATTCATCCAGAACCCTAATGCCTAATATCCTAACAAACGTAACGCAAGTTCTATCCGACAGCAAAGCGAACATCTAAGAAGCGTGAGGAAAGTATTAAAAAAAAAAAAAAGAGTTCTCGAAAAAGTATATCCGAATTCGACTACAACGAGTTATCGATAACGACGTGGGTAGATATTGTCAATATAATTTCGTTCCCACGTACGATTTCTACAAAGATGAATAAAAGGAAAGGACCATAAACGAATAAACAGCAATAACGAAAATGAGCGACCCCGAACGCAAGCAACGAAACTCCACGTAATTGTTTATATAATCGAGAGACGTTCAAATATGGACCAATCCTTCTTTTTAAAGACTATTTCTCTCGCCCTATAAATAGATACAGTCTATCTGTCCATTTCCATTATTTCTAACACACATACCCCATCACATTTTTTTTTACGTATGCATAATATACAAGTAAAAGGATCAAATTTGTATCTTCAAAAATGTCTCTTCAATTTAATCCAAAAATATTAGCTCACAATCCAATAAGCCTTCCATCTTACTGACGCGGTTTAATGTAAAAGCGATAAAACAGCATTAGTTCCGGTGAGCCACTGACGATATATTTTCTAATAAGAAATCACATAATGCTTGGCGACCAAAGACCAACCACGTATACAAGCAGGTTGTACAAAAGTAGCTGATAAAGATATGGACTTTGACAATAGTCACAGAGGACAATCCAACTCCAGCCCACGTAAGGGGACAATAGTAAACTATTAAGTCCAAGCTTGGTTATGGAGGCTCCAGAACATGTGGTTGAAAAAGATAAAAAAATGGATGAACGATGGACGGAGGGGGTATCCGTGACACACGTGCCTGTTGCATGCAGTAACCTGACGCTTTCTTCAGGCTTGGCCAATATGCCGTCTAGCAGTACCTTAAAGAGTACAGAAAAGTTAAAGAGGACGTACCACTATTTTTTACTAGCGATACACGTCATGTTTTATTACTATATTTCGAATCCGTCAAACGTAAAGGCTATCCACTGGGGAATGTCGATGTTGATGCTTAGCATCTATATCCGATATTTCGGGAGACGTCTGGAATTCCTTAGACGTCTAAATTCTCCGCTGAACCAACCTCAGGGCTAACGATTCAACATGGTTATGAATTCCAAGACGAAATTAGTAACACATTGATGTAATAAAAGTACGATAAAACATAGATATCAATATCTTGGAGCAGTGGATGCTGAAAGTCGTGAAAGATACATATTGCATGTTCGCTGATAAGTCTCTAGGGACTAACGGAAGATCACGATTTTATTGCCTGTTACAAATCCACGTAGGACATAGGAATGAAGTGAAAAATTCCTAGCGAATATCATCACGTATTACAAATAGGCAAGTTCACGTTGACAAACAACGGATCATTTGCGATTGCGGTCTGGAGCTGGCATAACTCACTGGGGATTATATTGAACGTGTGACGCACCAAGACAAACCCTCTGTTTCATCCACCCCTGTAAATTATAGCAAACTATATTGCTTTTAGCAATAATGCCTGGTGTTAGGGAAGATCCACAGGAATATTATCGCTGACGGTAACTTTGGAAATCTTCCACAGCTGTCGCTAAACAGTTGGGTATTAGGAAGTTTCAAAATTAGTTTTTATGTGGGTTACGTACGGCATTGTCTGAAAATATTGTCCATTGTTGATTATCCAGTGGTTAATTATGGCAAAGATGTAGACGGTACACGCTTTGTAGAGTTTCCACGAATTCAACCATAAATTACAGAAGGCATTCGTAGAATGCCATGCACGTCCTGGAATAACGACATATCGAATTCCAAATTGATTTGAATTAGCACAGTATGAATATTTTGAATCGGCAATGCAGAAATATTTGGCTCATAATATTTGCATAGCGTCATTGCCTCGCTGTGTAATTATCTGTTTTTGTATAAAATAAAATTATTATTCAGTTTTGTTCACGGTCAAGTGTTTTTTTTTTATTAATAGTCTGAAATTAATCACCCAACTGTAATTGACCTAACTTCTATCATCGACTATAACTTTGATCAACTCACTTCAAAAACTTGCCACGTTTGATTATAGATACTAGTATATCTCCAACGTCAACATTTTTTTCCTGTTTTGGAAAAATAGGTTTTTGAAAAAATGCCCACCGGCTGACTAAAGGTTAAGAATACTTCAAATCTTCGAGCAACATTGTACAAGAACAAAGCCGGAAGAACGTCCCTTCAAGTAGAATCTCATGATGAAGGATTTGCGTTTGCTAAGTGAATTCTCGTGTTCCATAAGAAAGTACAAGCATCCGCCAGAATTCACATCTAAAAGTGAAAGAAAACGTATAGCCATTCGTTGACGTTTAGGGCAGAGTTAATATATATGTCTGAAAGTGCTCGGCAAAGTATTTTTAAAAGATTACGAGTATCTGTAATTGTATAAGGAAATTATGCTTTTGCAAAGGAAGGTAATAAACGTTCCAAATAGCCATTAAAACCTTCATATCCTGAACCAGCCAGTAAAGATCTATTTTCGAGAAGCTTCGTTAGAACTACCTCGCCCTCTTCCAACTCCACACGCTCTAGTCGTAGGGCGTCGATAAATGAACGCAGAAAGGTAATTACGCGTACCGCGAATACTTGGCGGAATTTGATAAGATCGAAGAGGATTGCTTGGTCCAGGATATGTCTAACCGTGTATAAACACACGATACACGAATCTGGTCCGAAATCAAATATTACTGTGGCATCGACCGTTATTATAAATGATTTATACGGAACCATAAAACAAACTGATTTCTAGGATCTATACAATATCAATAAAGCTTAATAATTGGTCGAATGCAAAGTCCAATCTTTTATAATGGTAAAACTTACTAACATAAAAAAGCAATACCTTCTTATCATATGATAGTGGATTTCCGAGAGGTCTATCCAGATATTCCATTAATTTCACTAGTTCAGTAAACGGATAATCAGGTACAGAAGGTTCAAGAACAGAGGATAAGCCGATCACAAGAGCCCATCCTAAGGACTATACGGCATGACTTGCCGCTCCTAATTAAATTTGTTGGACCCTTTGAGAGATTTTGGATTCTCTCTGATACGTCTAGGACGAAAACAAAGCCAAACTGTTTACATGCATTTACCCTAATCATAGTAAAATTGCAATGCTAATCAATTAAGAGAAGATACTGAGACAAAATACATGATGAAAATGTTGATCGGAGATCATGACTCAAGCCCTGTATAAAATAATTTCAGAATCCACGACACCAATCTACATATACATATATTCTATAGGGTGATCGATTATCGTAGTATTCACCAAGAGTAACATCTTTATCTCCAGTAAGAAAAGAAAACTGGAAAATTCGCGCGAGGACACAAACATGCATCAGTGAAATGCGACAGTTGGATGAAATATGATCAGAAAATTTCGCGGTTGTAGATTCCTGTATTTTCGCAAAGCGTTATTCACTCCCTTCTCTTCTCTTTAGTTTATCCATGTTTCCCCTTCTTATAAGATTCATGTTATCAGTAACGTACGGCGTGTTGAAAATATCATAAAATCCTGTCATCATTTTTCAGGGATGCTGATTGGTAGTCTCTATCGTCATTTCAAGATATGAAATAATTTTTCAATAGTTTACATAAGCCAGGTTCACAGCAAGCAACAGGCCTCTCGTCCAAAGTGCACAGTTCACCGTAAAAACCAGAGACTGTATTAACATAAAATATATTGAGCTTCTGTAGGATTAGAATTTTGCTAGTTATCCTTACGACACAGTAGTTACATTGAATTGTAATCGGAGACAGAGTCGATCATCGAATTACCCCAGGAAGTTGTTGCTATTACGTAATTGCCCGCGACACGGAAATTCAGAGTGTAACATGATTTAAAAACAGTTTATTTTCTAGAATAGACTCAACCCAATCTAAGCGTCCTTTGCAAATGTTTATTCCAACTGATGGCGTAAACCGGTACGACTTCAAATTATTCTTAATGTGCAAAAGGGTCGAGCTGTAAATGAAACACGTAGCAATTACACGAACTTTCCAGTAAGTTGGAAAGCTTCCATTCAACGTGACCCTTGGGATGAAACCGCCGTAAGAATGATCAGTCAGTAACTTGCCTTCGATTCTACCAAGTATCCAGTTACGTAAATATAAGGTAAATTCTCACCAGGATCATTATGTAATATGACATCAATTGGCAACTTTAAATATAGCCAGCAGCAGCTATGTATATGTATAATTATAATATTTATTTCGTGCGCGGAAATTCGTACAATTGAGTCAACACTCGAGGTGCCAACTTGGCAGAGTCCTTAAGATTGCATATATATAGAAATATACGGATATTATATATATAGAAAGAGAGAGAGAGAGAGAGAGAGAGATTTACAGATATTAAATCTGAAATCAAGCTAGTGCTATCGTGAAAATCCATAGCAATGACAAGAATTCACCAAATAAGGATTCGAGTGAAATTTCGATTTTATTAAATTTCGCTAACGCAGACAAAATTGCGTAATAAAGGTTTAATGGAATTTGCTTTGGTAATTAGCTTTCGTGGCTCCCTCTTCCTTGTGTAACGAGATAAGCGTTCTGCTCATTTTTAACAGGCTCTCTCCAAGCCTTTCCGTCATGGTGCAGCAGGCGGACGCAGAATTTTGCAAGAGGTAAGCTGATATCGACTAAATTGAAATTTTCATTTTCTTGCATACCACGAAAAACCTCGGTAGGAAACGTCTGAACGTTGGTGTGAGGAAATAATAAAAATATTTCACGAGACTTATGAAATATCCATAAATTGCAAGGCTGCACTTTCAGCGATATTGATCAATAATTTTTTTTTTTTCCTCTTTCCCAGCGTCACAGAATTTCAATGTATCCTGCGGATTTTGTATCGTCGTCCGTCCGCTGTGTATATTGGCAAATACAAATGGCACGTGATCTTTTCAAGGATAGTCCTGTAGCTAGAGCGAAAAATTCATATTCAGTATCAACAGCGAACGGATCTTTGTACCCATGGAGAATTATGACGAAACAATAGTAAGAGAGTTCATGAAACAATGACTAATATCTAGCGTATGCTTTAGAAGTTCTCCGAAACAAGAGGAAGTTGATAGTACAATAGGCAATGTCAGAATGCCCATAAGTGAGCGGGTGAAAACTTTGTCGACAGCAAGGTGCTTTCCTATTGAAGGGGTAGATAATTAGATTGTTAACTAATAGGGAATGGAGATGCAAATAACCGAGTAACGCACCATCGTATAGTGAAGTCTCATGACTCCAAGAACAATCTATAGGCTCCATTAACAGTGCGGGATGCTGCGCGATTACTGAATTTTCATTCAAGAAAAATTAATTAACAGGAACCCCGACACGTTCTCTTCTTCTACTATTCCGGCCTTCGTCTTTAAAGCTTCATGGCAAAGTCAGAACAAATCGATGACAGAGATCTGCAAATTTATGAAAAACAAATCTTAGATCTCTTGATGACAAGGGTCGTCCGCTAAATCATTAATGTGTATATATATATATATATATATATATATATCTTGTGATATGAAGAAAATGGCACACTACCCACGTACGTATAACCAGCAGCAACAAATCCTCCAATTGTCTTTGCTTGATTATTTTGGCGAATTTTCCAAAAACAAACACCTCAACTAAAGTCAAATGTATAAGTAGATTTTCACGTGCGGAGTAAGACGTAATTGATTTGCCAGTAAAGGAAGTCCGGTATATAAAATTATACAGTCGAGTTGTCTCGAAATATGAAAATTTGAGAAATTAAAAAAAAATAAACAAGCTTGGTTTCCTCTATAAATAATTTCATTGAAATATCTTTCAACGTTTTGTATACAACTCTGAGGTAAATGAATCTATATACGAAATAAGGGTGCATGTGTTCAGCAAACACAGTATTCTGTAAAAAATAAAAAAAAAATAATAAAATAAAGCCTTTTCTGTTTTTCACGTAATACAATAGTATTGTATACAGTATAATACCATTATATAATATGGTACATGAAAAAGTGCCAATAAGATGTACTTACATATTTAATACAAAACACACTGCCACGACAATGAAAAAAAAAAAAAAAAACGATTGACGTTTATTCTATGTCCCACTTTTTCAAGCATCGGTAAAAAATATTAGTCTTTTTAATAAAAAAGGATATTTCCTTCTTGGGCACAAAAAAAAACATCCTCGCGATTCTAAGTATTCATATAACAAAGAGAAATATTGAAGCAGCGATTAATTTTACTCGCATGTGAAACTCTGCAGTAACGTAATTTTCAAAACTTCTCAGAGACTTCCTCAGACGCCTATTATTCTTCTCTCAGGGATCCCAGGGGGAAAGTGAAATTTACTACGATTCACCGAAGCTTTTCAGCTTTTATTTCTCGCACCCAATTCTCTCGCAATTGACCTTGGAAACCCGATCGTTACACTCGCATTGACACTGAGCTAAAACATACGTTTCGTAGTTACACGAAAAATACAGTTCAATCTTCATCTATATACTTATACATATATACTTCTGAATCATGCTCCAAGCCACATGCTAGCCTAGAACTCTATGCAAGTTATAGATATACGTATTTAGTATAGCACAGAATATATATATGTATACTCACGTGTTGCATTGGATATGTAGTGCTACCTACGAGAAGATCCCATGCCCACGCGAAAATCCGCGCGCAAATATGCAGTGACGTCACTGCCACCTTGCTGTTATTTTCTAGAAGTCAGTAACCACCTGAGTTTAATTGCCGATTAATTTTCAAATATTTATATAGCACGTGGACTCCAGATACACTTTTCACAATAGAATATAATTATATAGGTTTCTCATTGTATATTGTATTAAGCACAGAAGTTATGACGAATATATATTTATCGGAGTAGAAGAGAATTTAAATGAGCGTAACTATGTTAATACAGAGGAATTTCAAATAGACGTTTAAATACGATCCCTTTCGGCAAGTATTTCAACGAAATTATATTCAATATGAATTGCTAATAATTACACTGTGGTATTTGCACTGAGAAGATTATTATTATTATTTTAAACTTTATCACGAACGGTTTAATACGTCGTTCCAGAGCACTCCGTTTATTTTCAGCAGCAGCATGTTTTTTGTAAATCATACACTTGGATTGAACATGCCTCACTGTATTTGAAAATTTTAAGAATATTAGCGAAATGATAATTACTTAGAGACGCTGTTTACTATTCGCATAATTATTTTTGGGTTTTATTATTTTCATATATTTCGAATCGCTCATGCATCTGTCACGGTCATGCAAGTCAATGATGAGTTTTAAGATTTATTGTGATTTAATAAATAATTAAATTTCGTAAATTGTGCGATGCAATAATTGGTAAATTTTATTTTTACGCTCGTACAAATGACTTATGGAAAAATATATTCAAATCGAAAGTTTCACTTAACGTAGAATTGAACACGCCGTCTACGAGATCGGAGCAACTGGTAGAACAACCCGCGCGTACGGAAGACTGAACGCTACTGGCAATTCAGGGAAAAGCGCGTACAAATGCCGCCAAAGGTGGCTGATGCGATCAATAACAAAATCAGAATTTGAGTATCATCTGCAAAGGGCGAAGGTTAATGGATGACTAGGAGAGAAGAAGAAAAGATTTGTTTAAACTTTCCAAGCGATCCAAAGTGCGTGGCTGTTGCCATTCAACTAGTAAGAAAACACGCTATAGCGTTTTTCTCGGGCGAGACGACTGAATCTGTAGAATGACGCAGCTGTGAGAATGAGACGATAGGAATAACGTGGCTTATGATGGGTTAAAACTGATTAAAAATTTTCAGTATCAAAATGGACGCCCAACGACCTCTTAAATTTTCGATCTATTCAAAGGTATGATAAAAAAGCATGTCTTTAGGAAACCGTTCGAAACTTGTGAAATATTACATTTTTCCAGTAGCCCTTCAAAAATTTGCAAAGGTTTTAGTATTCAAAAGTTCAAATGAAGTTTAGAGCTTCTCGCAAAAAGAAATCGAATAATATTTTTGCTTTTATCCGAGATCGTGCATTTTAAAGCAATACTAGTTCGTTCGGATATCTTATATCATTCTAAAGTACTAAAGTTTCAATGTAGTACCTTTAGTATGTAAATAAGTCTGGATCGAAGAATAAATGAGTAATGAATGTGCGTGAAGATGTTTGACGATAAAGTTACGGAAAATCCGTTAAAATTACATGAAAATAATTTATAACGTTTTAATGGCTCCGATCAACAAACCTATTTTAACTTGCTAATTGTAATGGCGGCCATAATTATGATTACTTTTATATATATTTTAAGTCCAAATATATCTCGAAAGTATTTTATATACCTGTAAAGAAATTTGCTCCAATCTATTCTCATGCTTTGTGTTTGTTAGGATTCTATTCACTTGCAAATAACAAACGGCATCACATGATACGATGAACAACAGATCGAAGCCATTATACCGATCAATCACACACGTAAGAAATTAACAAAAAGGAAGACATTGAAACATCTTACCTGTGCACATGTCACAAGAAGAATATTCCCACGCGTAGATTAACTTCTCTTAAGGAACAATTACACACAGCTGATGTAAAGGGAACTCTTCGAAAAAGTTGTATTTGTCGTAGAACGCATCGGGCTTTATTGTAACCTCCGCCATCTTTGTTAACAACAAAGTTACACAGTTGCTTAGGCCGGAATAATTACAACTTATTCTTTTGGAATTCTGCCAACTGAAATATGCACTAGTATTCACTTGCAGGCAAACACAGCAATGTACTCCTGATACGTTTACGAATTTTAATAAAGTATACATATGTCTACTTGTACCTTTTAATGTCTTTTAAATTTCGTAAAAATTTCTGTAGTTACCGAGAAGAGTAAGCAGCTCAACTTTCCCTTTAATCGTCAACGCAATTTAATGTATATATATGTATGTACATATATATACACACATGATAACACGTTCTTGAAAGCTCAATATAAATCACATTGTATCTTCCCTTTCGATCATTTAATACTTATTCCTTTGTAGTCTATCGAATACTGATTCTGCACTTCATCCTGCTAGATTCCATGAAATATTTAAAAAATATTCTAACTCACATATCAACCGAGTGTTCCTAAAACTGAATATAAAAATCCAACCGTCAACGCATGAAGTAATTAAACGTATAGATCGAGCTACGGGCGTATGTATTGTACAGTGATTTTGCAGGGAACCAAAATTTAAAGCGTCATATTATTTTATTATTTATTTCATGTTATCAAGATTTAAAGTATTAAATATTAATGCAGTAGGATCTCTTCAGAACCAAGAAGATACTAATAAATATTAATAGTCATGATATTGAATATTGTTGGCATTTATGTTTTTTTACTTTTTTTCTGTAGATATTGGGTACTGCATAACCCAAAAGATATTGATAAAAAGGGTCAACCCTATGTATTCTGTGTCTGAAACGAACTGTATGGCATTTCAACCCCTTTCAGAACTTGCATGCTGATTTTAGCATGAATTCCCTACTTCACTGTCCCAATTAGCTGTCAGACACGAAGTCTCATAAGGTTGACCCTTTTTATCAGTATCTTCTAGCTGTTCATAATTATCTGTATATAAAGGACGAGCATGAAATCAGTGGGTATAATGAAAAACAAAGTTTCTCTTACATGTATCTTATTTGAATTATAATGAATGAATACACGAAGCTGTATCAAATAAATAAATGAAAAATAACCGTACACCATAATTTTCTTGCTGGGAACCCCATACCCAAATAATTTTTACAAATAACAAAAATTCAATCCGACAATAGAATACATCTTATCCTCAAATACCTTATAAGTATTCATTTTGAATGTTTGCTGTTTGGCAAATAATTTATTTTTGTTATAAAGGCATTGGCCAAGTTCGGGGGAAAAAGATACAAAATAGAAAATCAGTAGTAATTAACAAATTTTCAGCATGTACATATTTTGAACTACTATTACTTACAATATACAATTGGCATTATGTTATGTTGTGTTTTAATAATATATAAAATATTATATTATTGTTTTTACCATCAAAAGAAAAAATTTCTAAGAAAAAACGAAAATATATTAACGCTGTACAGCAGTATTCGTTTTCTATAGAATGGAGATATTTCACATTCAAATTATCCAACTTCTGCATTCTTGATATCGAATGTCGTTACTCGCTGACTAGCAATTAATTAGATATTCTTTAATTAGAGTCACATCAATCACAGATTCTCGCAATCTCTTTGGCGAAAAATGAGTATACAATGTGATTTGATGTAAACTTTGAACACAACTAGTTACAGCTCAACCATCTGATGTTAATTTTGAGATAATCGAATTTAAGATAAAAAGAAATAGAATGAACAAAATTTCCTTCCGCAAAATAAAATACCTGTATATATGAAATACAACATAGAGCCATCTACTTTAGCTATGGTAATTCATCATCCATATTAAAATCATCGTCAAAAAAATTTTCGTCCTCGGAATCGTAACCAAGGTATATAGCGGGGAAATCCAGGTCGTCTTCATCATATTCAGGCTCATTTGCTATTGCTCCGTGGAACAGCATATTGTAGCATTTTTCTTCAGGACTTCGGAAATGCGAATATGGCGATTCCGGATTCAGACGTATTCCACAGAGCCAACAGAAACATGTATTGCAACGCCAGCAGATCATCTTATTACAGCCATCTGATTTCTATAATATGAGTGTGCCATACAGAGAGTAAAATAATGCAATGATTTACTTCAATATCGCTGAAACTGTGTAACTGTACCTCAATAGCGGCATCGCAATGAGGACAGCTTTGGCTGTTACTCTTGATCCACATTTCCGACATGGTGTTCTCTACTAGAATTTGTAATTGTTTCTTTCCATACCGTTGCTCCAGTTCTATTTTCTTCTCGTCTGATGCCTTTCGATATTCCATTACTAGTTGCTGCTTTTCAACTGAGACATTATTTTAATAGTGATTAGTACAGTCTGTAATTGTTTACCTTATGTATAATAAACTGGAAGGTGAAAAGTGTACCTGATTTAAATTTGCAAGGTTCGATTCCGTGATATACCATTTTACAGTATACACAAAATGCGTACTGACAAGCAGGACAGTTTGCCATTCTTTCGTTAGGTTCTCTACTAACTGGATACTGACAATGAGGTCTCGGACAATAGACAATGTCCATCATTGTGTCCAAAGTGGTACTTAACAGTACGGAGTCATATTTAGCAAATAATTCTGGGCTCACTAAATCTTTTACCTAAAATAATATACATATATGTTAGCAAATTAAATGTAGTTATTAACAAATAATATTAATTTATTACTTTACCTGGCCAGGCGTAGCTTCAGACGTACATTTTTCTTCAGGACAATAGATATTTTGAACACTTCCTTCTTTGATTCTTACTTCTAAATATCCGATGATACAGTCTTTGCAAAAAATGTGAGAGCATGGCAGAAACTGGGTGCAATGTTCACCCAATTTATCAGCAAAGCAAATTTTGCATGCATAAAAATTTTTTTTGAATTCAATCTGTTTGCGTTTAATATTGTAATCAACCAACATTTGAACTGGATTCTTGCCAATGGGTCGATCTGAGATGGCTCTTTGATCTTTGATTTTCTTACACTTTTGTTTTCTATATTTCTTTTTTGTCATGGGTTTTCTATTTCCTTTATACTTGATCCCATTCTTTGATGTGTCCTGTTGACAGTTGACATTCTTTTCATCGGTCGTTTCAGTTTCCTTGACGTTTTCATGTTGAACTGCAATACCACTCGCAGCATTCTGAGCTTTTTCTAAGGCCACTTTATAAAAGGTGTAAGCAGAATTAATGCTAACACTATTTTGTATATTAAGAAATTCAAGTGTTTCATCCTTCAAGAATGCAATCCATGTAAAGAGGATTTCCTGTCCCTTATTTTCTTCCCATAATTGGTCCAATTTCTTACATAACTTTGCCAGTACTGGTTGACTGAGCCACGATGAGCATAGTTTGAATATGGGAGATGATTCAGATGGATACATCGGTGGCAGTGTAATAAACAATGTAAATGGTGGTAAGTGAGAAATTGGTACTTTCTCTACCGGCTGATTTGGTTGTCGACTATCTCTGTATGTGAAGTGGTATCCATCAGGAAGATTAATAAATATTTTCAGAGTACATTCGTACTTATTATTTTCCTCGCGGTAGGAGAATTCTTCTTCATTGAAAATACTTTCCAAAGCAATGATTTCATCCTTCTGCTTCTCACAATCCATTTGCTGTAATGAAAATAAGACACTTATTACTAGAAGACTTCAAAAATATTCACTCCAGACAATTAATATGTTTACCAGCTTTGAATACCTATAGCTCGCGAAATTCTTATAGAAATATGTCTCTTAAGCCAAAGACATACTCCAAAATAAAATGTAAACAATAAATTTCCATGTAATAAATTCCGAAGAAAAATTGAGCAACCAGTTCCTTGTGTTAAAAGAAAATATCTTCATATGTATTCATCTTGACAGTTACACTTGGTTATGCGTGATTAAAAAAATAAGATGACAGATAGTGGAGCTTTAACAAAACATTAAAAAATCATACCTTTTGCAGAGTGATAGTGTGACTTTATGAAAAAAAAAGCCAAACAGTTCCAACAATAATTTCTTTTACGATACTATCTTTTTTAATATTCTAAACCGACAGAAGACGATGGATGGATAGACAGCACCACACGATTCCGGGAGTTGCGCAAGAAATTGCAATAATTCACAAGGTTCAAGAGCTCTCGTATCGCAACTGTTCATCAAACGTTACTTTTCCAAGAAAAACACAGTTATATTGATATCTCTCAATAAATAAGAAAGTAGTACTTAATAAACAATATCCATTTTTTACATTCATACAGGAAATGATAGAGACTTACTGTTAATATACACGAAACTTTTATCCACTTATATCCTACCCTTGTAATTTGTATACGATGTTCTGTGTACATACGTAGGTACGCGTTTAGAATTGTTTCCTATCATGCGTTGCAAAGTGTATTAAGATTGATTGAACATTTTTAAATTCGCTACCCATCTGATCCTTTCGATGCGATTTGATTGTTAAATTCAAAAACAGTACTGTTAAATTCTTATATTTGCGGAATCTTATATATTCATAAATGATACTGTGTACTGTGAAAAAAAGACATTTACGTTGACATAGAGTTCTAAACAATCAACCGTTGAAAAAAATTCTGTATGTTGGAAAAATGATATCGATGTCGTCAGCTGTGCCATGCTGGCGTCTTTGATGTGCTGCTTTTCGGGCTGCGCTTTAAATACTGTAAGAAAACAGTATCATGGAAAAGAGTGATACTATGTGGAAAATAACTTTACCGATATGTATAAATGCAGTAATGTCCATCGGGGCATATTTCGTAGCTGTCCGCTTAATACCTAAGTTAAAGGACATGTTTATTAAAGCTAACCTGTATGGAATTGATATGAATAAGAAGAGCAGTGATAAAATGTAAGTAAATGTAATACAGCTATGGGTATATCATTTACCATTGTTCAATGAGACATTTACTTACATTATTTTATTCTTGCAGACCCGAAGCCTTGGGTGTTGTTACAGGTTGCGTGTTTCTCATCACGATGTTCCTGTTTATTCCTATACCTTTCAGTGATTATATATTCAATAATGTTAATTTTCCGCATAACGAGGTTAAGAGTGGTGCAATTTTTCTATATTAATGACTTTTTCAGACTTGGTAATGTCATCATTCTTTTTGTTACAGTTCGTTGAATTGCTAGCCGCATTACTTTCAATATGTTGTATGCTATTACTGGGTTTTGCTGATGATGTCTTGGATCTTCGATGGAGACAAAAATTACTCCTCCCTACAATTGCCTCATTGCCACTTTTAATGGTATATTACGTTAACTTCAATTCTACTTTAATCATAGTGCCAAAGCCATTACGATCCTGGCTTGGATTCTCTGTTGATCTGTGGTTATTGTACTACGTATACATGGGAATGCTGGCAGTGTTCTGTACAAATGCCATAAACATATTAGCTGGTGTCAATGGTCTGGAAGTTGGTCAAAGTCTAGTGATAGCCATAAGTATCACAATCTTCAATGTCATCGAATTATCTGGAGATTTGTGGAAAGCCCATCAATTTTCGTTATACTTTATGCTGCCATATATAAGTACGTCACTTGCTCTCTTCAAACACAATTGGTGAGTACATGAAAACCATTTAATTATTTATATTTTCAATATACTGAAACTAGTAGCATCATCAGGTATCAATTTTAAACCATTACTGTAAAAAACAGTTTTATTACACAGCGCCATTCGCAATAGGAAGGATATACTAAGGCATATCTATATATACGTAAACATTGACATAAATGTCAAAGAACTTGATATTCTCAGAGAAAGAATAATAGGCCGCTGTTTTCTTTATAAGATGTATGTATATAAATTATTCAACATTCATAGTTTAATCAACATATTAATTTGGTGTATAAATTCGGTATATAATATGTAGTGTACATTGAGTATTGAGTATGAGTTAATATCACAGTCGGGGAGCCACCGGTGTGTTAGTAGTAGTCCAATTTAGCATAAAAGTTCTCTACCAACCAGTCGTATTTCCACGTATTATTGAGTACCGTTTCTGGAGCATAATAAGGATCTCGAGATTTATAGGCCCTGAGAAGGTTTGTTTTCCCATCTAGCCATACACCAGTGCCAATAAGGTCCTCCACAAAGGGAACATCTATATTCTTCTCAAACTTAATCTCTCTAGATTTGGTCTTGTGACGAAGGGAAGTTATTACATTAGCAGGATCCTGACACAAGTAACAGTACCATCCGCCATAATGATTCAAGTCGCCTATCACTAATCCTAGGACATCCCTCTCAGTGACTTCACCGCCAAGCTCTTTTGGCAAAATCAGAGAATTCGATCGGTATACCTCGCGAGTAAAGCTGATAGTACATGCTCCAACGGTAATTGACGTTTTCATTGGATGCTGCCAAAAGAATCCAAAAACCGACCATCTTAATCGAAAGCCAATAGGCTGCGGCCATCCGTCATATATCTTGAGGAACATCAGTGCTCTAGAATTTAATATCTGCTCTGGTTCAGTCGTAACGTAAATGTCATCATCACGTAAGTTCATCACGACACTGTTCATCCTATCCCAGATATACGTTGATATTACCCTTGAGGGTTTACGAATTTTCCCTTCCAAATTAACATACAAAATCTTGTGCTGCTCCCGACGCAACAGCCCCTTAGCTAGTTTGTGCCGAAAGTTATCTTCAGCATTACTAAAATCATAGATCACAAATAGATCTACTACGCCGTATAGTTCCTCTACTATCACCTCGGCGATCGCCGAGTTGTAATCGTTGATAGAAAACACATGGATGATCCTTCTTGCAGTTTTCCTCTTCTTCAACTTGATATTCTGCTTCGAGGCCATGATCGCACGCCATACCACTTCCGGTTGACCGCAATCCGATCCGTGCCATCCTTGATTGCACACGCACTTCTCTAAATCGTCCTCTTTTTTCATACGTCGATCATTCACTCCTTCACGCCAACACGAGGTGAGATTGTACGTCTCAAAGAGTTTAAACGTGCTGATATCCTTTAAAAGAATCTGGCTGTTGATTGTCCGATAGCTGGGCAATGATTTGCGATTGACTAGAGGTTCACTCTCTTGTTTTGCCTAAAACAAGAGACAGCGTTACCCGTTATGCTGATATGAATAATTGAGCATACAGTTAAAGCACTCTTTAACTAAGTGCATGAGATTTTACCTGAGGGGATTCGAATTTGACGAAACTCACTGAATTTCGGGTCGTAGATGCGACTAGTTCCGGTGGTGGAGTGGAAGCTACGTAGATGACGACGATGAGAACTTGTAAAACCAGTAGCGTATACAGCAGAGCCAGCTTCCCATCCAAACGGGCCTGCATGGCACTTCTTTCTGCACTGGGACCTTCCCCACTTTCTAAACTTACATCTCAAGAAGCTTATCCTATCTCGAAGACAATGGAAGAAATTTGTTTTGAATTATACGCAATTCGGGATCGTCATCTGCAAAGAAACACCATACGTATTATCATAAGGATCCAAGTGTTCATTAATCATCATAGAAAATATTTAAGAAGTAACCAGACTTGAATTTTTAGAATATATAGAATACATTAGATCCGTCTGTCATAATAGAACTACTACAGTGATTCAAATTTTTGCAAAACGGAAACCAATCTAACGTTTATATCGTGAATGACGACGTCACCGCGAGCATGACGTTCTATGATGACGTCATCGGCGCCGTAACGTGCCAATTTATTTGAAATGATCCCAATCCAGCCAGAGGCGGTCACTCACCGATAAGGCCGTGATTTCCATGCGTTTCACGAAGAGACACCCG
The DNA here is from genome assembly GCA_031762395.1 of Calameuta pygmaea. Taxonomy (NCBI): domain Eukaryota; kingdom Metazoa; phylum Arthropoda; class Insecta; order Hymenoptera; family Cephidae; genus Calameuta; species Calameuta pygmaea. Next base: position 714,731 of record JASANN010000344.1, on the reverse strand, counting down.
ACATGAAGGAGTCTCCCGCCGCATAGTCTCGCATATTTTTAGCCCACACCGTCACCAAGCAACCCTCTTCGGTATTTCTCTTCCTACGTCTTCAGGAACGCGGGAGTCTCCCCCAAGTCGATGACGGAACCAAATCAAAAACCACACCCGTAGTCCTACACTCGCCGCCGCGAAACGCGGCCAGAATGTCGGAAGGACAGGCGCTCTCGCGGATTTCACAAAGCGCAGGCGTCGCAAAATGCAACTCATTAATTACGAGATACGTCTGTTTACTGGATGAGTCAGCCCTGCTGAAGGTTGAGTGATCGTCCAATATTCCCCGTTCGTCCTGAGCATACACATCACTATAGAATACCCCATAAGTACATGGGTTTCCGCTATCCGAGTTGTACCGCTCGATAAGATTAGGGCGGATCAAGGGATTCACGCTTCACTCTCCTCTTTAAATTTGTTTAGATTTTAATGACATTAATTGATACTATTCAAGCCATTTTAATCCTCTTAAATCCTTTTAGATTTCTACGACGCACATTCAATATACTGTGCAATTGTCGGTAAGCCACTTGCAAAGTGGGTCACGCATGCTTGAAAGCTCTGCCTTTTGTCAGTTGCTAGGCTCATCCGAATGAGTTATTACGCGTGTTAAAAAGAACTGAAGTAATTTTGCATTGAACATGTATAAGGAGAATTAGACACTTTGTTATTCCTTGTCTGTCGACAGACGTTACAGCTATAAGATTTTCAGTCATACCACATTTCCGAGTGGAATTTTTTTAAATTCTTATAATATTCAATAGCTGCACCTTTCCTCGCGGAAATCTTCACGGCAACTGTCGAATTCGCCGGCAGCTGCTGAGCTCCACTCACGTCAGCCCCACTCACCATTCCTTCATCTTCATTTTTTCTCTTTTCTTTTCTCCCCCTCTCTTTCTCTCTCTTCCTTTCTACAAATGACTCGACTCCTACCTGCCAGATTTCTTAAACTATTCCACGAGAAACATCTGCTCCCGTCCTCTCTTCAAGGATTATGGAGGGATTTAGTAAGCGACCTCCGAGCTAGATTCATTGATTCTTTGTTACGAAAAGCACACTGAGAGTTTAATGTTTCTACAGATAGTAAGAAAGCCTTATCCTATAAGAAAGAATTCTTATGTTTATCATTCTCGTTATTTCAGTATGCTGTCTGTTTGCACAGCTCTGGCGACGCGATAACGTTTTTTACATCAATGGTCATTGACGCACTATTATTATTAATATTATATGCTCACATAAATTTACACGTGAAATTCTTGTTTAAGGTATCCATCAAGTGTCTTCGTGGGCGACACTTTCTGCTACCTCTCAGGAATGACTTTTGCTGTTGTTGGAATTATTGGTCATTTCAGCAAGACAACTTTGTTGTTCTTCATTCCTCAGATAATCAATTTCCTGTATAGTGTACCACAGCTCTTTCATCTTGTACCATGTCCTAGACATAGATTACCAAAGTAAGCTATTGCTCAGGCTTTATTATATTCATGTCAGTATTATTTTTAATTATCATATTGCTTAATAGGTATAACAGGGAGACGGGAAAATTGAATATGAGTGTAGCTGTTTTCAAGAAATCTGATCTCAATTCTCTCAGTACGTTTTTCTATTATTTATGTTTTCATAAATGTAATTCTTGTTCTTTGTAAAGTAAAAATTAATGACCCTCTCTTTGTCGTTAGGTAGATTAATAATGGGCGTGTTCAGGACGTTTAAGATCGTTCAGTGGCAAGAAGACAAAGAAGGCACCGTGACGTGTAATAATTTGACGCTAATTAATTTCGTATTGCTAGTTGCTGGTCCAATGAGCGAACCCACTCTGACTACAATTTTAATTGTTATTCAGGTGAACAACAATTAACATTACTTAAATCTTCATTTGATTTAATTATACAATAATTTCAGATTGTTAGCAGCGTCTTGGCGTTCGTGATACGGTACCCGCTGGCGTGGGTTTTCTATGACATTTAACTGAGAAAGAATATTCCATTAAATACTGTTTACTCCGAATGAGAAAGATTTCTCAAAGACTGCCAAAGGTAGGATTTAAGGATAGATTAAAAAAAAATATTGCCTGGAACATTATTTTATCTATTTTAGTCAAATTCTGAGGGCGGGTTACGTACCTGCGTGGTATAATATAAACTACAGTGTATATATGAATGACCGCAAACATTTTATATATATATATATATAATCTGAATAGGATTTCTAATACTGTACATACTTGTGCGTACGAAAAATATAGCTGGAAAAAAAACTGGATTCTTATCATTTTGAAACTGGCTAGGTAAAACTTCATTGGTTTTTTAATAGATAATATAATTATATTTAACATCATAATTTCATACATAACATAAATCAGCAATTCTTACATACAAGTTTGCAACAAATTCGTACCGAAATTGTGAGAAGGAAATGTTCTTCTCAATAAAAGAATACAATTGAAGCGCTATTCGTTACCATTGAGTATCCTTACTTCCTTTTTCTGCAAAAAGTATGTAGAAGCACATGTATAGTGTCCTAAGTAATCGAAAGAATGGAAATTTTATAAATTAATTTAGTATTTTGTTTTATCGAATGGGGACGAATACATGAGGGCTTGGTGAAATTATCACCAATTTGAAAGAGTTCAGTACGGTGCCGATTACGCATTGGCATAACAATCCCTTGTTTTTATTTTAGACGAAAGAAAGAGCTCTCGAATAACATGTTCCCTTGTTTATGGCGATAAAAATTGATTACTACTCGTGAGTTCCATACACCTGTATGCGTTTCATTATACGAAATCTTTCGAAACATTATCCGAAGTGAATGTTGAAAATGTATCTTGGTGATTATAACGTTGAAAAATTACTGTTTCCCCTGATTGACATATATTCTTATTCTCTCCCGATACGATGTTCCTTCAGATTTTTATCGCTTAATGCAAACTTTTACCTAGGACATCCCCAGCCAAGACAGATCCATGCCTAATCTCTCAGTTACAGTAAGCTGCGTTTTTGCAGCATCTTTTAGACTGAAAATATGTGTAAGCTCTATTGCTGTGCGACCTAACTCCAAAGCTTTGTCGAAAAGCTCTATTGCTTCCTTCATGTTCCCCCTGTGACAAAGAATAAGTTAATATTTCTCGACAAGTGTTAGGATAGGTTGATTTACACCTGTTGACGTACCTTTGAACTTCGATAGTACCCAAGGTCTCATATCCAAATTCACATTTGTCATCCATTTCCAAAGCTTTCTTGATATACTCCATGGCTTTATCAATATTTCCATTCCACTGTAATTGCAATAGTCCTCTGTGAACGTGAATAGTTGCGTTGTTTGGATCCTTTTCAATTGCCTTTGCAAAGTATGAATCTGCCTTGGCATATTCTTGAACATCACTTAACATCTGAAATATTTGTCATGAAATGGTTAGACAGAAATTTAAGATAAAAATATTATTAATGATTGAATCGTCCATATACCTGAGCGTACAAAGTATAACATTCAGAACAATCTGGGAATTTGTCAAATGCATCTTGGAAGCCTTGCATTGCTTGTTCCATCAAGTAAACATCCTTTTTCATATGACCGTAACGATAATCTGTATAACATTTTTGTACAAACGCTACTGCAAACGTAGGATTCAAGTCGACAGCCTTTTGGAAGTCCGCTTTTGCCTCCTCCACCTTCTCCAGGAGTAAATTTACCTAAACAGAGCAATTCTTTGGTATTTCGATATTCGGCTTTATAACCTATAGTTTAAATTTTTATGAAATGCATACTTGGCCTCTGTGATGATAAATGTCACTACAGTCTGGATCGATTTCAATTGCCATGTCAAAATCCGCAAAACATTTCGTTGGATTTTCAAGCTGCATATACATGCTTGCCCTTTTGATTAAGGCGTTCGCCTTCACTTCCTTACTAGCAGACTCGCTATTGATGACAGTTTCAAGGTCTGCAATCGCTTCTTCGTGTTGTCCAAGCAGAAGATAGAAAGTAGCACGCAGTAGAAGGATTTTCATTTTGCGTAACGATGTATCAGATTCAAGCGCATTTATTTCTTCTGTGCACAACGGTATAATGTCGTCATATGATTCTTCCTTTAATGCTTTCCTTACCGTTTCAAAATCACTAAGAGCATGAAAAAATTATAAAACTGTTTAGAACATACTGATATGTAGCAAAGCTGTGGAAAAGAGACTCTTATTCACCTTGTGACATTGTCAGTTGATTGCTCGTCATCTGTTGCAAGAATAGGATCCTTACGGAAGGAACTGAAGTATGTTTTAATAAAATGTTTACTAGGCATTACTGGCTTTTTGTTGGCCATGTGTTCTAGTGCATGCTGCCTACCTGAATGGGATATTTAACCAATTACTAATACTGTTAATGTCTATATTATTCGTCAATATAATACTGACCAAGTTCTTTCAATACCCTGTCTGCCATCATGAGGGTACTTTGATTGTTAAATCGTTCTAATATACATGCAGCAGTAACATCCTCCAAAACCAATTCTAACTCTTTACTGTGTTCCATTGCACGGGCTCTACGCTGCAATGCCTTAATGTATCTTGGATTGAATTCCAATGCTTTTGTACAGTCAGCCTTTACTGCACTGTATTTTTTCTAGAATGAAAGACAAATATTAAGATAATGAAATATGTACAATATTATGTGAACTTACCAAATGCTCATATGCTGCAGCTCTGTTATGATAAAATGTTGCAAGATCTATTGGATTTTCCGTTGGACAAGTTTCAATTGCTTTATTGTACCATGATATAGCCTCATCGTACTTTCCAGCCTTAAAAAAGTTATTTCCTTCATTTTTATACCTTTGTGCCTTTTCCAATTGAGTCTAAAAAAAAAACAAAAATTAACAATAAATCATCCAATAATATATTAATACAAGAGTACAGCAAATGCCTGCCTTATCGTTATCATTAACATCAGTAGGAAGTAAACAAAAATATTAATTCATTGATCTTTGAATTCGTTATTATTTACTGAATTAAAACAGATAAGTACTAGATCTTAACCTCGTTTGCAGGTTCAGTGAGTGGTTGACCTTTAGGCGATATTTCACCATCGATGGAAATCTGCTTGTCCTTCGATGTTCCATTCTCCTTAAAATTACCTTTTGCCTTTCCACGATCAGGCTTCGATGCAGACTTTGTGCTGTTTTTGTAGTACATGTAGCCTAGCCCAAGAGCAACCGGCGCACCAACAGCTAATGCAAGTTGCCATTTCGGTAAAGAACTACTACTAGCTATACTGCCCGCCGCGTTGCTAGCCGTCATCTTCTGGAGAAATTACTCTACGCCAGGTGCGCGAACCGTAAAATTTCAAATACTTCACCTTTCACCGGTTCTTTGCTCGACAATCGGAACAGTCAACGAGAGAGGCAGCGATCATGCGGTACGATTAACGTAAACCAGCGCAACCAGCGCTTTGGTGAATCGTCAGGGGAACTCTTTATCTTCTTAATCTTCCGTGGATCATACATGGCGCCACCATCTTTATTCTCACTGCGTGTGCGCAGAACTTAGGAAGTCGCGCAGATTCCCAAAACTTTCAAAACATTTAACTGAATTCAAGTTATTTATTGTTGTAAGTAATGCAGCTACCAAATCCCTATATGTAGATTAATTTCTAAATATCTACCACGAACTATATTATACCTGGTGGACACAATTTTACTCTAATTCTTTAACACTATTTCAGTTTGCGGTTTTGATTCAGTTAAATTTTTAACAACAATATTCTTTTTCGAATCCTCATTTTAACAATTATGTTAACAGCTTGATTATCAATAGAACATATGCTATTTGAAATTAAATACCTCTTCGCACATGTGTTACATCCGTGTTCACTTTGCGCATGCACAGAACTTTCCCAGAAAGATGGAAATGGTTTATCAGTATGTACATACGATGTTTCATAAGTCTTATCACGGATGATTCCCTCAAAAATTGCATTGGGTAGCAGAGGGAATGATAAACGCAACAATAAAAGGATCGTGAAATTATGTGGATAATGTTTAACGTTCAAAAATATTTATCACGCTTCACAAAGTTAATATACGTATTGTGATTTTTGTGAATTCCATTCACCAGCTCATTTGTGACGTGTGCCAAAATGGCAATGGGTGACGACCGTAAGACATGGTGAGAAATTGCGTATTTCTATGCATTTATTTATTTAAGTATTGTGTTTAATTGAGGAATTATGTGGTGCGATCATTCCTTTACTCAATAATCCTAGTGTTTTTAGTTACGTCATTCTTAAACATAATCGTACATTATTAATATTTATCTTCCATGCCCTAACTGTCAAATTTTTCATGAAATCTGTTTATTTGGCACGAAAATGGAGCGGAAAGTCTAATTCTAGAATACTACGATGTAGCAACAATCGTTAACAGCTGCCTTATTAACATCTTGCTGCGAGATACAATATTTCTGTACTGACTAATTGTCACTTACTCTTATACTTGTTAATTTACATACAAATGTTTGCTAATAGCTTTATGTACAAAATGCGTATTTAACTCGGTATTTATTTATAAATGGTATTTAGCTTCAGTTCCTTGTAGATGTAAAGAATGCTTGATAGTACGTTTCTTATCTTATGACAACCCAATAGTATGAGTGCTATCAATCGTGTACAGAACGAAACCAATTTTGGTATTAAATCTCATTATTCGAGATTACATTGGATAATGAGGCTGTACTACTTTTAAGTTATTTTTATGAAAGATTCTTGTGAAATTACTAGTGTTTATTATGCATTACAATTTAAAAAATGTTTAAAATTGTAAAATTTTATGTTATGTATTGATATCATCAAAAACAAAACATTAATTTATGCTTTGTATTTTGATATTTTTATTTCATTATTACCATATATTATTTAATATTTATTTTAATTTATATAAGACTACCTTTACTTTGAATGAAGGAGCGCATAGCTACTTTAAAGATAAGGATAATTGTTTGTTATCCCATTACATAAAGCTATTTGAAATTTTCTATTTTCTTAGGGAATTGGAGTTAGAAACAGCACTCCTAGATGCGGAACCGCCTTCAGCTTCTGACATATATGCCATTTGCAAAGGTCAGTCAGTTCCTGCAGCATACAGAGCAGATGTGTGGCAGGCTTGTCTAGATGTCACTGATCGTGGGGATCAACTAATTCACTTTAATGAAGTATTTGATCTTCCCGAGCAAAATATACTTCGAGAAGATTGTCAACAACTAGTCGGTTGGTTCATATATAGTATAAAAATAATTTCTAAAATTGGTTGGTCGAACCATTATTATGTTATTTATTTTAGCTAAACTTGGTAACGACGATGAAGATAAGGTATCCGTTGTATCTGACCTAGAATCAATTTTAACATTTTACTGCAAGAGCAGAGGGAAACATTATGAAAGAGGCAATGGATGGCTTGAGCTTTTGGGCCCTTTAATTGCTTTGAAATTGCCTCGTGCTGCTACGTATAATTTATTTGAGGCTATAAGGGACGTTTATATTCCAAGGTAACTATTTTAAGAGTTTTTGCTCACTATTAGAAGTATTAAATCCTGGCACTGCACTTCCATACTTTTTTTCCAGAGGCACTACGCACAGTTCTGTATTACGACTATTGTTGTTATATCATGAGCCAGAGTTATGTTCTTTTTTGGACACAAAACGAGTATCTCCGGATCAGTATGCCAAGGGATGGGTAAACACCTTATTTGCAGGCGTCTGTTCGTTGCCAGCAATTCATACCATGTGGGATCTTTACTTCATGCAGACTGATCCCTTCTTCATGATGTTCCTCTCGCTCATTATGGTGATCAACGGCAGGTGATATTTCAATCAGCTAATTGTGCCCTAGTATCTAATTATTCAGATTTTATACTCAAAGAATAATTATTCCCTATATTTGCCGTTAAACATTATCAATTCTCTTTGTCTTTATTCTACTTTAAATACTTTTGCAGGGAACAAATTTTGGCCATGAAGGATGACGATAAGGAAACCATAATAGAAGCTCTGTCTGCGTTTCCTTGCGCCTTAGAAGCGGATGACGTGACTGATTTCTGTTCACTAGCAGAGTACTATGCTATGAAGACACCATCTTCCTTTAAACAAGACCTATATAGTGTAATGTTTGGCGAGGGAGGCGATGAAAAATTTATTTCACACGCCTTGTGCCTGCCAGTATCAGCTCAAGAACTAGTCGAAAATGCGGTCGAAGTTCCGCCTTCCCGTAATGGTCCCATCGAGTCTGTTCGATTTTTCTTAGTTGATTGTAGACCTGCAGAGCAATACAACGCCGGCCATTTACCAACTGCCTTCCATTTGGACTGTAACTTGGTACGTCTTCTGTTTACAGATAATCGAGTACGTAACGAAAGTGAGACTAACTTCTTTTTCTTTAGATGTTGCAAGAACCTGCTTCATTTGCAACTGCAGTTCAAGGCTTATTGCAAGCTCAACGTCAGGCCTTAGCAGTTGGATCGCAAGCTGGTGGCGAACATCTCTGCTTCCTTGGCAGTGGTCGCCAGGAAGAAGATCGCTATACTCACATGGTTGTGGCCTCATTTTTACAGAAACATACCCAGTATGTCAGTATGGTCAGCTCAGGATATCAAGGTCAGGTATTACTGATAAAGAATACTACTATCAAAATGTAGTGATATCAAAGCTAAAATGAAAAAAATGGAATTTTTTCTTACAGCTATTCATGAGTACTTTGGTGATGAGGTTGTGTCTAATCTTGTGGATCACAATTCTCAACACTGTCTAGTGTGTAACGCTAACATGTCGGAGGAAAACTCAAATGATGCTAGTCCGGCTAAAGTCAGAAATAATAATTCTGATCTCTTTGGAAAAATCGGTTTGGCAATGAAGTTAAAAAGTCAAGAGGTCAAAGGAAAGTTGTTTGATTATATCGTGAACCCTTCAGCAAGTGCCAACGGCAATACGGTTGGAAGAGCCAATAAACAAACAGATTACAATAAAGCACAACAGAGTACGGGACCTGTGTTTAGTATAGATGATGATCAAGATCCAGGTACATAATTATTCAAAACAATCTATAAAAATATGTTCTGTGCTAGATTTAAACATTTTATTGAACAAATATTTCAGACATGACTATGACCAATGATGAGAGTGAAGAACCTGTTGAAGTTGTATCCATTCAACAATGGTTAAAAGATCCGAAATTATTACATTCCTTTAAGTGTCAAGAGGTCAAAGTCAACGGCTACGTTCACGACAGGTAAATATCTGAAAAACGTGGGATACCGTTCAAAAAAAAGGGATGTCAATCACAAATGATTTTTTCTTTAGTCAACTCTTGGTAACGGACACCCAACTGATTGTATTACGTGAGATCCCATCAAGGAAAGGAGCAGCTCATGTAATCGTAATGCGGCCATTATCAAGTATTGTTAAAATTACATCAAGAAAACGTCATCCTAACTTAATTACCTTTAAATACGGTACAACGCAAAATGATACGCTTCACGTCACCGATATGGACAGGTTTCTTATTCCCAATGCAAGCGAGGCAACTAAACTCATCTCCCAGCAAATATTGATACAATTGAATGCTTCTCATTAATAGTTTGAAAATTATATTAGCAGAGTATCATATAATGCAAGTACACGGTGGACTCTGTTGTTTTTGGTATGACTATGGTATAATCACCTACCGTACATTCACACGAGGTTCAAAGAAAGATAATACTTTCTATTTATTTATTTCTGTGTAACAAAATCTTATTCGTTTCCTTGGGGCAAAACTAGGTCTAAAGTGAATCCGCGTTATACGTCCATTACTAAATACGAGGCAATACATTAACAAGTTCAATAAAACCACTGAAAAGATTTAAAAAATAATTTTTAAACTTCGCTCCTACATTTCAATTTTTTGAAACTTAATAATAATGTCGATACTTAGTAGCGGCAATATGTTGGATCCTGGTAACAAGAATTAACTAATCAGATGAAAATCGTGTATACCGAATGTTCAATTAATTATAATAATTAATTGAACTATAAAAGATTCGCTTTCAAGATTTCACGGACAAAACTTTCCCACCATATACAATTATTTGTTATGTAATAACAAATAGAAATCGAAAGAGAAGCTACAACGTGGTGCCATTAATAACTTTCTGTACTATTAATAGACGCAATCGACAGTCAAGATTGAACGGAACAAAATTGATTTTTGCAATAAATTTTAAAGGACCACTAGTAGTATCCACTTAATTATTTAATAGAAGACGACATTTTTGTTTAAATTTAGTTTGAAACTGATAATGAAAAAGTAACAAATTATTACTGTATCAACCGGTGTATCTACTACACTGCCTGTACTAGCCATTTGTAAAGTTTCTAAAATTATATTATTCCATCAAACACGTACTGTGTTGCAATCATTATTGATATTTGTCAACATATAAAATAGTTTATCATTATCGCCACTCTGTGTGTTAAATTTTTGTGTAATTTGAAATTTTATATAAAAAAATCTGTCGTTAATGAATATAATAATACTAGAATTATAAGGATTTTACAAGATTTTGGAGTACCTTATATTTGAACAATTATCTGGCACTAATATTTGCCGAATCAGACCCAATAGAAAAACTTTATACTTAGCAAATGATAGAGATTAGAAAAGGAAATTTTTTAGTACTGTAATATTAGATGAAAACACTTTGAGTAGCTTGAAAATTCTTTAAATATTGTTATGCTACTATGTGATAAAATGCAAAGCACCAAATTCTTTAGAAACTTTAGAATTTCATGTTCATTCATGTTTCTAATAATTGGATACGAATAGCTCTGTTATTGCAGCTTCCACTAATTACATTTTAGGCATTGTCATGTGATAGCAGTATTAAAACAGTGAGCTTTGTCTTCTAGCTCCAATAAAAACCAAATACACCAATTTCAGTGTGAAAAAGAGAAAAGCGACATTCGTTAGACATTCGCACGGAACTTTCTTTATTGTGAGAGAAATTTTATAAGTCTTGTAATATATTAATATATACTATTATGTTTATATATACATATTTATATAAACATCCTGAAAGAATAATATAATAGCAAATCACGTACGAAATAACAAGAGATATACGTCACATGTAATAAATTAACTTAGTGTATGTCTTGGATTTATGTACATAATGGGAATAGATGTAATATAATAGATGATTCAAATTATCTATTGTTAAATTAATTATGATTAATCCTATTGATTTTGAAGTATAATTTATTGCATGATGTTAACGTCTGCGTTGTAATAAATTATGCGACTTTGTATTATATTATTAATGTTCTTAGTCTATGTACCCGGGAGAAATAATCTGATCCGATCACATCTCCATTTTGGATAAAATGGGGTACGTCTCAGACTTACATTAGATCTGCTTAGAACATTTCTGATCTGGTGAGATCTCGTCGAGTCTTGCTTCATTGGACATAACATCTGATTAGATCCATTCGGCCTAGAAGATCTGGTCTCTAACGCAATTTCTGAGACAGAAATTTGAAATTCGTTAATCTCTATTAACTGCAAACAAAAATCTTTGTGTTATTTAAAAATGAATAAATTTGAATGTCTATGTACGTATGACAATGAAATTTCGGTATTGAGATGTAAAAAAATTATATGCAGTCTTTCTGTGAATAAGTATTTATTTATTGCAGTCTGTTGCTATATTCAAAAAAATAATGACTTCTTAAAATACCAAAGGTTTATTCAGTCTTATTACATGCAGCTACATTGCTTTTCTCTTTCAACAAAATGTTTCGTATACTAATGGGGAACTGGACCAATTTTTTTTTTTTCGTTTTTCTTCATTGTGGTACTTTCAAAACTATATATATTGATGTTTTAGGTAAATAATATACTTATATTTGTTAAAAAATTATATTAAAGATCGTGTTGCACAAATAGCAAATCAAACGCTTTGTTGAATCACGCGACAGAATAGCCTCAAAACCTTATATATGGTGCTGCTATCTCGCGGATTAGTGAGTATAACACTTCTGATGTGATGTTATACAGAGATAACTAGGGAGCTGGCACATCTCCTCATTTGAGGAGTCAGCCATAAGGAAAGGAAGGAAGGAAGATGACTAAGGAGATGCACAACGCTACGGTTTTACGCGATACCAAAAACATGGCGTTAATTCGTAGCGGCGAGTTTAGGAGTAGGATTTTGTGATCATCGTCTCCGTCGATAATGCGTATCCCGGGGTAGTCGAGTTGAACGTAATCACGAACATATAATCTGAGGTTATCATTACAGGTGAGTGAGAAAGAGTGTGGTGGACCCAGCCAGGACCCAAGGTGGATCCACCACTCTCGTTCTCACTCACCTGTAATGATAACTTCAACTTATTATACATCATATTTTCGGGCTGTTTAAGGGCTGTCGAATGCGCCTAGTCGGAATTAAATTGGACTACCCTTTCTGAAGAAACCACCCAGAAAACGAGTGTGGTAGACCCAAGCTGGGGTATCGCTGTACTCCTCAATGTAGGCAGACACGAGGTGTGGCTTTTAATTTAGTAAATCTTATCGAGCGTTCACTTTGCACCCGAATTTAAGATTGCAAAGAAAAATATTTAGCCATTGTCTGATGAGCGGCCTCGTTCTAAGGTTTACTTTGGGAACTAGGGTTAAATAGCAGAGAACCGCTGCCCGCCAAAGATATACATTCATGATCACGTTCAGCTCGGCTACCACGGGATATGCATTATCGACGGAGCTGATGATCACAAAATCCTACTCCCGGACTCGCCGCTACGATTAAGCGCCATGCTTTTGTTATCGCCTAAAACCGTAGCATAGCATCTCCCTACTCATCTCTAATGTAAGCACTGGTAGGCACTCGTCAGTTCGAATTCGGACATTCCTCATTGGCTGTTTGGCTATAAAATAAACTTCATATAAGGATATGAGATTGTGACGTCCCGACCAATCACAAAATGTTTTCGCTCCCGCACTTAATAGGAATATTTAACAAATTTTAATATCGACTTTCTTAATATTTAAATTATAAATAAATTATTTAATCAGCGTTGTGGAATTCTATCGATCATATTATAGCAAACAACTTAGAGAGTTTTTAAATTCCCGTCACAGACCAATTCCCCATTTTGCTGATAATAAGCTTATCGCAGTGGTCCCGCGCCGCTCGTTTACGAATGAATCAATTTACATCGATCAAATGATAAAAAATGAAAAATGTGTTTGCGCTTATTTCAGTTTACGCATATTCACTGACCATTCACGATCTGGTTTAATGTAGCGTTGCACTTTGTTCTCTTTAATTTTGCATTGCATGTTAAAACACAATTAATCAACAAGCTAAAAAACTTTATCAATGACTTCCCATGTAGATAAAAGAACTGATAAGTTATATTAGTGGTTTGCCGTCACTTCACTAACAGTGTCAGTCAGTGTCAACCAATCCAACTAGATATAATATTGTATGTTATCGAAGAATCACTTGACTGTCAAGTACATACTGGATTGAGTATCTGTCATGTAGTGGTCGGGTTCTCATTGATTAAAATGAATCTTGAAGGATTAATGCACGACAGTTGTCAAGATTTTAAACGCTTGTAAGAGAAGTAATAATGGGAGCTTTAAAATGGAATGAACTCTTCCCAGGAAAATGGAGTGCTGTCATATTTATCTCTTATATGGCTCTATTCGTCAATCAAGGTATATTTGAGGTTATATTTATTTTTTGATAATTTATTGTTATATGCAAATTTGTCATTAAACAAGTTATGATTTAATGATTTTTTCAGATGTTGTTTGACCAATCTACTGTTGTAATCATTTGCAGTAATAAGTTTTGATACCATATCAACCATTAAATACAGGCTTTACTTATTCATACAAATTATTATTTAATCTGTATTTTAATTTTATTTGTCAAGTTATATAAGTGTATTACTTACCATATCTTATCATACATTTATGTTTAATATGCTCATCCTGCTGTTTTAAAGATTATTGTAGACATTTATTTTGATTTATTGTTTAAGAGATGATGATTATTTTAGGAATCATTGATATTTGATATTATAATTATATAATACAGGTATTTTATTATTCTGTTATGCAGGAATCATAGTGACATGGTCTCAGAACGATAAAAAGTATGAATATAATACTATCACAGTGGTATTGATGACTGAAGTTTTGAAACTAATAGTTTCAATCATTTTGTACTGCAGAGAGTAAGTAATGATATTTTGAGGTGATCAATGGTCTTGCATTAAGATTTTACAGTCGTAAAATAATAATTGAAATATTTGCAGGAATACAGTATTACAACTCTTTAAAGAAATAAAAAAGTATAAAGACGGTGGGTTTATCATATATTGATTTATCTTACATTGTACAGCCAAAGACATTATTAATTTTTCAGTGTTAGTATTGTACATGGTACCAGCATTTTTGTACTGCTTGTATAACAATCTGGCTTTTATCAACCTGGCTGCATTTGATCCTACAACATATTACCTTTTACTACAGTTTAGAGTTGTCATGACTGGAATTGTATTTCAGGTATTGACAAACAGTCAGCATTTCATTTTAATATCTGTTTACAGTAACTGTTCAGATAGGTGCAATCTAATCTTTTTTTATTGTCTGTATTCAGGTGATATTCAACAAATATTTATCAACGATGCAGTGGATATCATTATTACTTCTAACTCTAGGTTGCATGATAAAACATTTAAATTTCAGTATTAAAGAGTCCTTCTCTCTAGTAAACTTTCATCTAGGCATCAATACATTCTACATTTTTATACAGGTAAATAAGCAGAAAAAATAGTTTTCTGTAGATACTTAAATATTTGGAAATCAACATATTGTTACTCTTATGATATATATTTTTTTTTCATATTTTAGACAATGTGTTCGTGTCTGGCAGGTGTCTATAATGAATACTTGCTCAAACGTCAAGGAGCAAACATAAATATATTTGTACAAAATGTGTTCATGTACATCGACAGTATTTTGTGTAATATTGTTGTTCTTGCAGCACATGGAAGCCTTTTGCAGACCTTTGAGAACGCTGGCCCTAGTATCTTTGTACAACCAAAAGTTATTCTAATTATAATTAACAATTCAGCTATAGGTATAATAACCAGCTTCTTTTTGAAGAATTTAAATTCTATATTAAAAAATTTTGCCAGTGCCTTGGAACTCATATTTACTGCGATCTTAAGCTGGATATTGTTTGGCATTCCTATCTATGTAAACACAGTGTTTGCCATTGCCATAGTAAGTTATTCCGTTCTCTTATATTCTCAAAACCCTGTGCAGAATGCTCATCCAAAAGTTCATGAAATTAACACTGATATCGAAGAGTCAGTTCCCTTACCTCAAAAAATGCAAATAGTCTAGATTAGTGACGTTTTGTGCTGTTTGCTGTTTCCTAAACCTATCTAGTGAACAAACATATAATTTCACACGGTTCCCCTAGTCAAAAAAAGTTTAACAGTCGAGTAGAAGTTTTTATGTAATCAAAAATACTATATAAAGAAAATCATATTGATATTGATTAGTAATAGATATCTTTTATGTCAACGTTTAGAAGTTACCTATAATTATATCTTGTCACAACTTTGTCAGTCTAACTGACGGACATATCAGCAAACCTAAAACTGGCAAAAAGTTTTGCATGAAAAACAAATAGATTTAAACAATTTTGATTTTCAAGTAATTTGATCTTTTAAGCTTTTTAAGGTGGCTAAATTCGAACCTCACCTCCGATTTCGAAAATTCGAAATGACGGATAAGAAATGGTATATCAAACTCGCAAAAACTGTTGGATCTTTATGGAACTTGGTATCCTAGATTTTGTAACTCGTTGAAGATGACATCTAATAATTAAATTGTTTGTACCCTAACATTCTCTAACGAATACCTACATATTATTTGAAATAACAATGCAAAAACATAACTTTGAAGAAGTCCCACAATTTTTATATTTCTAGTCAGACTCTTTGGATTTCCCATTTTCAATTTTGTAAACCTCACATCATATTGCACTTTAGCGACCTTAAAAAACTTAAAAAATCCGACTTTAAAAACCAAGTCTTATAAAAATTCAATAATCTTCAGTTCTTGCGACGTTCCTAGTCAGATTCTTGTATCTTTAGGGGTTCAATCATTTATTATATATTGTATTTATTTCTGAATATTGCGGAATACTAATACAAGCTGACAATACACTTTCCTATACGTTAACATTATAGCACCAGTGACATTCTTAATTCTTCATTATGTGTTAATTGGAAGATATTTGAAAAACAAAATTAACAATCATTAAAAAAAAAAAATTTTTACTTTCAAACTATTTTATTATACGTTAGACTTAATGGAAGCGAAAAGACGATTTTCAATGTTACAATGAATTTTGACAATTTCAAGCATATCAAAAATTTTCTTTAATTAAATTGCTATCGTTTGTAAATTATAATTTTAATGTAAACTATCACTGTCACAATTTTATCAATACCATATCAGATTTCAATTAATCAACTGTTATATTCACTAAAAACAATTCATTAGTGTCCAATCAAATTCTATTTATACGAGGATGCGTATACGCAAATACAGCAATATATTGTATTTACAAAATTAATAATAATCAATTACGAGTGATATATAGATTATTGCAATAATAGTTTTATATACCACTATTACCTACTATTTATCTACCAACAGTAGAAATTGCTTATCAATATGTATCTTCTATTTTTACTTCTAATTGAGATCAAAACCAATAGCGAGTTCATTTGTAAATAGCCAAAGTTCTCTTTCCGCTAAAGAAAAACTATTATTGTTTATTATGAATTATGTCATGGGCACTTTAATCAAAATGTATTTCTATCATCTTTTTGTATACGTACCATTCAACAAATAATAAAATGATTGCCATTTGTTTGTCTTTTTTATTTCTAATTGTCACAATTCTTAATGCATAAATTTAAGTAAATTACCATTTTTTATCTTATGTGCAACAAGATTGCAAATATATGTATATTATGTGCGTCCGATTACTGTATGAAATCTCATAAAACTTTACCTATTTCTTCACAGTGAATCACTATATATACGCTACTATCTACTATTAAATGTCGTATACGATCCAACTGTTAACATTCGATCCCAAAAAATAAATTTTCGTCCAATTATTTATTACTTCGTAAATTTCCAATGTCAAAGTTCACACATTCATGGAAATCGACGCAGCTGTCTGTATCGACTCGTTAGTAAAATTCATAGAGAATGAACAGTTTTAAACGACTTAGGACTAAAAGATGCGGGTAAAGTACCGTTAACTTGTTACAAATAAATTCATTTTATCATATTCCTAATTTTCTTATATATATACATACGTATTGCGTAAAAATTGATAAGGAATATTCCAAAAGCAATTTTATTTAATTATTTTATCGCACTTTCAATCAATACAAATTATTTATCCGTTTCGTGCCTGAATAAAACAAATTGACTAATACGTCCTACGCTTCTTACTCCATAGGGACAAAAAGGTTAAATATGTAACAAGTGCAATGATATTATCATGTCAGTACTTTTACATTATATATAAATAAACTGAATACCTTATGCATAAGAATAAAAAAAATAAAAATATGCCAAGTGACATCCGCACTTTTCCAGCTTAAAGAATCCTCTTGATTCTTCTGTGAGAAATATAATTCGTTATTTCTTATGACTAGGATCTTTTCTACAAAGACGTATTCTTACTGAAAACGAGTACAGCGTCAGTCTTGACACGTTGCGTGCGAGCAGCAAAAGCCGCTTGATTTACTATGAATAATGAAATACCAATCAATCACAGCCTTCCGGCGATCGATATACTTTAAATATTATGCAAATTCAGTAATGTTACTGACCTTCGTGGATTCGTCTATCTCAATTTATTTAGTGGAAAAAATCAAAATTTCACATATTTTATCTAGACTGTATCGACTCCATCGACGTATATATTATATACAGCTTGATATACTTTTCTTTCGGAATTAAAAACCCATCTGACGCCCAACTTTCATATTACTGCGAAAAATTTTGACAGGGACGTAAGTAGAAGACAATTGGATTGACATAAGGACAAAAACAGAAATGACAATAACCTGCCTGATTGTAACCCCCCAAGTTGCCGAAGACTACTTTAGGTATAAAGTGGGGATGGGGATGGTCGATAATAGCAGCAAACCACCTTACTTCGAGAAAAGGGGCAACAGTCACATGCGAGCCGTGGTCAGGCAAGCTTGGCCATTGTCAATAAGTCTTAGTCCACGTGTACATTTTTATTTGATATTTTATTTTCTCAGCACACAAATTTTTATCGGCAAAATACGGTACACAGTGTTGCCCAATGTCCATTTACTCCTGAAGATACCATAAGAATTTCATGAGTGAATAAAAATACGACAAAGTATTAGATTGAAGTAAAAAAAAAAAAGAAAAACGTAACGTACGATTACAAAGTACACGATATTATAGGGATAAAAGATTCTAGGGATTTTCTTGTCCCGAACTTATTTCTCTATTCGAAATACGCTGAAATACGCCTAAAGTGGAACAGTCGCTCACGGTAAGAAATATCCAGACACACTTGACACTGTTTCAAGTTTTATTGCACAACTGACGAATTTCTCAAAGGAGTCGATAGCGTCTATGATTAATTTTTTGTTATGTATCAATTTTACTATGTAACACTTTCAAGTGACTTTCGTGTCAAGAGATTTAACGATTAGCCGGTCGTTTCCGTGTGCTATGATTCTTATTTTTTAACTATTCGATACTCAGGAACATTATCGTTGTCATAAGGCTTCGATGTAGCTGTCGTGACGAAGCGTTCTATTTTTGCATATCTTTATCGTGTTTCACTTCGTTTCTGTTATCGCACCAAGAAATTCTAATTTTCTGACAAACAACAAAGTACCTGTCCGTGTGTTTGACTGTGTTAAAAAAAATTCTTTAATCAATTTCTTAAGGTCTTGCTCTTTACATTTTCCTATAAAACACTGATATTCCGTTTCATGTTACTGACCTAGCACTCCGTACACATACGTTACTATGTATTACGTATGTATATGTATTTATGTTGACAATCCGTGGTCATACAACTCTGTATAAATCGTTGAGACTATAAAAGACTAAAGTTCCGTTCAATATTCAGTACATGCTTATTAGATTTATCTTTTACGAATATAACCGTGGTACGTAATTGACGTATTTAAAAATTCAAATATCAAACGCACAGTTGTCAATAAACTATTGAATTTTATAAAAGAATATAGAGCATTGATAACAATGAAAAGATTTAATAGCCTTAAATGCTAAGTCTAAATTTCCAAGTTAATTGTTAAAGTAATCAATGCACCAGTAACCAATTCAACAATCTATTAAGACGCCTACAATTACCGTTAACTATCACACTTAATTACCAGCGAACACACAGCGTGAGTCCAGCGCAGCACGGCGATTCAATTAAAGTTAATTGGTGCATTAGCAACTTGCGGAGGTTACGTGTAACGTGAGGAATTTGGAAAGGATCAGCATCAAGAGTTAAGGATGCCTCGTACAGTAAGGGATTGGCAGTGGCTCGAAGATGAGACGTAGGATGGTTTGTCTGGGTGCGTGGAGTTCTTGTCATCGATGACGGGTTTAACAATGACCAATTCGGGGTCTTCGCAACCCCAAAAGGACTCCACGCCCTTGCCAGCACAGTCGTCGGGTTATTATCATCTGCAGAATCGTCATCGTCAACAGACCCAAGAGAAGATGACATCCGCCTCTTCGCCTGGACAATCCATACAGCTTACCCCTCTTTGGGAGCACGTGGTGAGATA
Organism: Calameuta pygmaea; assembly: GCA_031762395.1. Classification (NCBI taxonomy): domain Eukaryota; kingdom Metazoa; phylum Arthropoda; class Insecta; order Hymenoptera; family Cephidae; genus Calameuta; species Calameuta pygmaea. Next base: position 694,772 of record JASANN010000344.1, on the reverse strand, counting down.
TTTTTACTGGGGAAAAGTGATACTTTAATTAATAATTATTATTATGGATCAATTGTACTGCCATTAGGTGCGCACAAGACGATTCCCAACAGATGTGGATACGCGTTCTACTTTTATTGAAATATCTGAGAGATTGCGTGATCCTGAATGGGAAGTCAGACAACATGCTCTACGTGTTCTCGTCGATGTTCTGCCGACCCTCGACGTGGACATCATCGACGAGGTTATGCGACCCGTCGTATCGGAACTGGTTAGCAATCTTGGTCATCCAGCACCAGCGGTCAGGAAAGGAGCTTTGGATACCCTTAGAGTCTATCTGTTCTACAGTCAAGATCAGGATAATATGATTAAGATAGTAAGTATTTTATTGTCCATATTCTCTAATGAATATCTGATTAATGATTTTACTGCATCTTAAAGATTGTCGATGATGAATTTTAATGTGGTAATAAAGGACCGTGTTATTTTGTTTAGATTTTGAATGAAGGACTGAACCGTCCTGACGCTCTGGATAATTTCCAGACTAATGTCACTATGGGTATCATCTTGAGCGTTCCTTCCTTGCTGTTTCCGTCAGCCAGCAGTCCTCGTCCTTCGACTCGGATTCTCAAGGAAACCACAGCAGCCTTGGCAGCTCGTCTTGTGCAGGTAACTCACCAGGAAGCAGCACTGAGGTCGTTGGTCAAGATACGTGAAGCCATAGGAGCTGAGGAACTTGATTCGTATCTCCTGGAATACAATCCGAAAGTCAAGAGGGATTTTGATGTTCTCTGTGAAGTTTATGATATGAAAGTAACTCCCAAGCTGATTGGGAATGAGGAAATCAAAGGGAGTAGTGGAGAGAAGGATGTTGTACCCTTGGATCAAGCCTGGGGTAGCGATAGTGACTCTTCCGGTATTGCTGAAGAGGATTCTGATGTCGTCATTGGCGCCATGCCACCTGCGCGAGTTCTTCTTGAAACGGAAATAAAATTTAACGAGGAAACGGCTATCACGATGACTATCCTTGAGGAGAAAAACGATGAAAGTGATCATGGTGAGGATCCGGACGATGAGAGCGAATCTGATGATGAGAATGATCTGGAGGTTGTACAGGTACTTCAGGATGTACCTCCAGACAGACGAAAAACTCCTAGACGCGTTCACTTTGGTGGAGAAATTGTTAAACTCAGAACACCGGACAGTGATGACTCTGGGTTAGCTAAATCAGACATGCCTCTTACTAAAATTCCACTTCCTGTCTCGCCAGCGACTAAGATGCCACTCCATCGACGTAGATCATTGTCACAACCGTCCAGTCCTAACGCGAGGAAGCATTATCCTAGAAGAGTATCTCGTTCTCAGGCCAGTAGTCCTAGACGTGAGATTTATACCCACAATGCTGATCTGAGTCCGAAGAAAAGTATCCTGTCTAGAGCCAGCAGTCCAATTTTTATTATTCAACCGGTCAAGACTCGGAGGAAGAGAAGATCTACTAAAGTAACTTCAGGTAAATATGACGGTAACGAAGAAAATGAAAAAACTAGATTGGAAAGCATCACCACCAGTAATGATACTGCAGCTTCCAAAGATCCATCAAAATCTATTGGAAGCGATGAAAAATCTTTTCAAATCTGTCCAAATACCGTCACTGAGGAAATAAACAAAGAGGAGAACAGATTGTTAAAAGCTGCCATAGATCATCAAACATCAATTGAAAATTCATCCAAGAAAAGTAGTGAAAAATACATAGCACAGAATTCTTTGGAAACCCCTAAAGAAATGCGAAACAGTGTATCGGAATCTGACTTTATCAAAGATTCCGGGATCATCAATTCCAAAAAAACGGATGAAAGTATCGACACCAAGGATTCTCAAAAGCGTTCCCCGCGACCGTCCAGTAGAGGTAACTTCGAGACATTTCCAAGACAAGAGCGCAATTATATCCTAATGGAATTATCGAGCCCTGTAAGAAAAAACGCTCAAGACAGTAAAAGCGATTCAATGGAGAACAGCACCTGGGGGAATTTAACAAAAACAGATACTATTTCGGTAGTCGACCCCGAAGAGGCAAGGTCGAAGAATTCTTCGTCCATCGAACCAGTCGACGTCATTAATTCAAAAATAAAACCTTCAAACGGACAAAAAGAGGAGAAAAACACAATGGAGACAGGGGCGGCAGATCAGTCGACTAGTCGACTAGTCGATAGCTTATCAATGGTAGTCAATGAACCCGACGGATCGATCTCTCAATCTTCGACGCTCAAGGATACCGGGAAAGTCTTTGAAATAACGACGACAAAGACGACGCAGAATGAGCTTTCACAACGCGATCAATTTCCGGTCATGTGTACTGAACCTCCTGTTATTCCTGTGGAAGCTACAAGGAAGAACGACGCAGTCGAGAATCAGTCTGAAAATCGTGGGGCAATTGCGACAGCTGAGGCTCGCGACAAATCAGGCCTGGATGATCACAGTCAAGAAAGCTCCAGGGAGCTTGATAAAAACACTGATGAAGGTCCGATAACCGTCGAGGGTAGTGAAAGCGTGACTTGCAGTAGCAGCGAGGGTGAAGGAAAAGTTGAGGAACCTAGCTGGGAAGAATTGAGTCTGGTCAGTCAAGAGATTCTTAACGATTTGCATAACAAGGTAAGACAAAGTTCTTTTCTGCTAAATTATTTCAATTTGTAGATTGAACAATTTATTTTATAATTTATATTAACCAAGTCGAATGTGTATTTAGCGATTGTAGTATTTATATTGCTTGTGTTTATTTAACGTTTTTGGGTTAAATGGTGGTAACGAAAATTCTTGAAATGTATTTCATAAATTTACATATTGTAATTAATACCAGATACTACCTCGTTATAGTACAATCAGTAGACTTTGAGGTGGTTGATGTTGAATTATTATGATGAGAAGTAGGTCAATCGATTTCACAGGTAAAAAATTGGTATAACGTGTAAACATGGTGTACCGTAATGGATAGGATAGGGTCAGTAGAATTTTGATTTAAATTATAAAAAAAAACCTTGTTTCCAAAGGAACCATTATATACACTGATCATTTTATTTAATTACAATTCCTCCTGCATGGCATACTTGTAATATTCATCGTGAGAGTAATCAAACAATTCAAAGTCTAATTTGAATTTTTCATACAACCGTCTCACGGTATCTCTGTTCAATTGATTAAAATATATTTTCGAAGCATTCGAGTGTCCTCCGGAGTGTCTCCATCTTGGTTTTATCTTTTTCTGAAGTCCTAATTTGTGTATAGCAAAAATTTGATCGCGCCATAACGTCTCCACCTGAAAAAATATGGGGTAACATTCTAATAATGAATTTCTTGGCTGCACCGGAAACGGTATAGCCAGCCAAGAGGAAAATATATTTTCCACGATACTGTCACGGCTTGATAAACAACTGCTGCACCAACCTTGGCAACTATGTCGTATTTAACCAAGCAAGGAGTGCAGAAAAGATAATAAGGCATCCAGTGATCATCGCCGTAATTTGCAAGATCTGTATTAATTAAATACTCCACGAATTCGCGCCATGTTGGTTCGATACCAGCGGGACCTGGCACCCCTTCTCTTTGAATAAATTGATCAGTTCTTGGTGTAGGGAAATTTTTATCTAAAAATTTGTACTTTTTTTTAATAAAATTGTTTTCGGTGCTAATATAATATATGTATATGGTCGTTGGCTCACCACGATATTTTTTAACAATCTTTTCACCATATTTTTTATAAAAGTGAAGTGTTCCATGTTCTCTTCCAGCTACAGAATTTTCGAGCTTATCTCGATAAGCACTTAGCAGTCTCTCAAAAGGGTGTCTGACGACCAACAATTTCGAAGTACTTTTCAGCGCCTAAATAATGATTTTCCTTAGATACGCATTAAGACCAATGATTGCGATATTTGATGTAATCATTTCTTATATCTTTATATACCAAACCTGTTCTGCATCCGGAATTTCAAGCTCTGGTAAAACTCTTCTGGCAACTGTAGATATTTGCTCCTTGCTACTAGTTAGCTCTTTTTCGGAAACGTTCATTAATAGACATAAATTATAGAGCCAAGTTGTGCTACCGGCCTTGTATATTGGGCAGTAGGATAGATTGTGAATTCTGAGAAAAACAATAAAATAATAATTTTGAATATTTTTCATATTCTATAACGTTATCATATCAATCTTATCTTATAATGACGAACTTGTCGATGTAGAGGACACTGTACTGCGGTGCTGGCGGATGTTTAAATGGAGAATGATTTTCATTGGAATTCTTGTAAATTCCCAAATTGTACTTCTCGCAGGTTTTTTCGATGGTCAACGATCGCCAAGTATTTTCAGCGTTAGCTTCATCCTAAAAAGATAACAGATTCTAATGGAAATTGTAAATACAATTATTCTGTTTTAACTTACCAATAATTTTTTAAGCTTTTCCGGTGTTAGATTTGGTTCAGTTTCATCTCCAATACCAACAGTATCAAACAAGATCAAGAAAGAGATCAATCCACAGAAAGTTAAAATGATAACGATTCTTGTTATCATACGTTTGTATCTTCTAATCATGTTTCTGTATAAAAGAAAAATATTTCTAAAAAAAAAAAGATAAAATGAGTATTATTTTAATTCGCGTCACTCTTATGTATCGAATATTCTTTTCTAATAAAACTTCATTTAATGCACTTCAAATTGCACAAATCAAAAAAATTGCACTCAAACGAATATACAAATATTTGTCACAATTAAAAGTTTCGTACGTCTTATGAGAGAAAAGTTAGCGTGAGTCTTTCAAGACGTTCGAGACAGACTGGTCGGTTTCGTATAAAACTCAAGTGGGAGGATCACCTTACCTTGAGAAGGTCAGTGACCCATGGTGCATACCAATTCAGCTTGTTACACACAATTCACTTTCCTTATTCATTCTTCAAACCTTGGTTGAGATTTTACCAAAAATTGTATAAGTAATCAGAGCTATTAAAAAAAATGTGTCTAAAAAACTAAATGATAAATAATAAATAATAATAATTAAATACCACGCGATATAGCATCACGCATGAGACATCCTTACCTTTAATTTTTTTTAAATGCATAATTACGTATTTTTGCAAAGGTGCATTCATACCAGAGTGTACGGTGCATCTGCATCGGTGTATCACCTATAATATCAAATGCTAAAGAATATTACACGCATCGCGGTATTGCCGACAAAATAAAATCATTGACCGTAATGCGTGAAGCGATTAACAGGTGACCTCAATGCGTCCAATGCGTGACCAGCGCTGACCGAAAATAAAATAGGTAGACCTGCTGATAATTTCATGAGTCGCTCTACTTTCTGGCAAAAGTTCCAATAATCAATGATTCATACGGTCTACAAACTTGTCCTAGTGTAATAACGACTTTCTGTGCATTTCTGTGTATGCTTGTAGAGCATAAATTCGAAAAACCCTAACTGCCGGTATTCACGAGTAATAAGGACTCTCGTTCCTATTTCATAAATCGCGCCAGATAGTCATCGGTTCGCATACCATTTTATTTTTCCCCGCGTGAAACTGCCGTCTAGTAACTTTTTTTTCGTTGACTTTTTGTAACGGCCACAAAATATTTGAAAAGGAAATGCATGTACTGGATAATGGGTGTACAACTTGGACGCTATGCTAGAGTTTGTCCTTTATGTTTTAACATTGAAGATATTCAAGGTCTGACCAATTAACCCTCTACGTGCCACTTTTTCCAAGTGCATTGTACCGGTGGGCATTCGTGCCTGTTCGACCTCGGTCTGCGGTTATCAGTTTAAAATCGATAAGACATACCATCCCGGTAGTGTGAACAAGAACTATCGATCCTACTACTGATTTACGTGAGCAATTTGTACACTGATGCGAAAAGTCATTAAACACTTCGAGTCGACTGTCCATTTTCTTTGACTCACTATGCGAGACAAATACATTGACAAGTTTCGAGTGCATTCGACTAGCGTCGTTCTTCGTTCGGCGCGAAAAGAAAATTAATTCTTTTGAAGATACGGCGCAATTATTTTGCATACGAATTAAGTACGAAAGAAGGTATTAATAATATCAAGATTTTTAACAACAATGATTGTCATTCATAATTTGGACGATATGGTGGCCTAATTGGTTGTGCAAAAATGAATGTGTCATTCTACTTGATTCTTATTCAAATATGTCAAATTTTCTTTTCAATTTCTAGTTGAATTATGCATGGAATTTTTCAATTTTACGTATCACTAATTATACGGGAATTTAATACGACGATTTTGTTAGTGTTATTTCGTATGAAGAAAAAGCATTCAACGACTGTGAAATCGCAGGAAATTTCTTAAGGAATCATTATCGTACAGTCTAGCACTGGGCTAGTACCAATGGCAGGGAAGTTGCAAGAAAATAATTAGGCACGTGTTGCGTGTCATGGAGAACCATAAAATATATGTAGTACGTTATATTACGTAGTACGTAACTTTATGCAAATCCATAAGAACAATTTACCTGTCGTCCCAGAAGCCCCCTTGATTCATTTTCTAATTCATACTCCAGGCGAAAGTAAGATATGAAACTTTACTTTCTTCCTTCCGGAAAAAGAATAACTACCTGCCTAAACATCAGTTAAGTCTAGACTATTGAACAATAATTATAAGAAACTTCCGGTTATGCATCATCCTTACGTGTTTGCAGCATTATTTAATTTTGATATTTTTAAGATTTATTTTCTTCACTTTATCGTATAACCATTCGCTAACGTTTCTCCACGTAAGTAGAACATTCTTAGTTTACCTGAATTACAATTCTAATTTTGTAAAAAAATACCACCGACGTTTTCTAATCTTTAACTTCTCTCTTTAGGCCAGTTAACGCATTTTTCACGTGACGCGCTGCATTAAATTCTCAGCTGGACTCCATTATGCAAGCAAGTGGTCATGCTGTCCCACGCAATCGTAAAAGAGTCTTTTATGCAGAAATTCATCGTTCATTCTCTCAATGGTGTACTTGTAAAAAGTATCGAAATTACATAGAAATAAAACTAGATATTGACACCTTTCTAGAAAAATTGCTAATTCATCGTGGTATATACTATGCAAATGAATGAAATATTCTCAGCATTTAAAGACAGAGATACTGTCAGTGCTTTAATTAGCTTTAAAAAAAAATGCGAGTCATAAAGAAAACACATATAGGGTGTCCTAATACTTTTTCAACCCTCGCTTCAAACTGTTCCTCTCTTACCTGTAATATAAATATGTATGTCACGTACAGTTGTTATATTACACGCAGCATAACTTCCAGGATCAATAAAGTAACGTCGAAAATTTTTTGGAAATTTTAAGTAATACAAAAGTTGGTTCTCTGTAATTAACTTCAGAACACAGGAGCATGTGTCATTAAACAAAATTTTTATAGGAGTACTTAATTTATTTGCTAATCGATGATTATTAGCGATGAAATTTTATCGTGGGATATTATCATTGATTTTATCCAATATTACATTTTGTAAATATTTTTTTTTAGTTTTTCACACTTTTTTTTTTTATTAATTCGTACTATTTCAGGATGATTGGAGAGCAAGGGTCCGTGGGTTGGAACGTATTGCGTCTGCTTTGCGAACGTCTTCGGCTTTGGTTGCAATCGAATCCCGCCTTGGTTCCCTCCTGCATTCAGTCCTGGGTGGGGAAAGGAGCTGCCGGGTCGCCGCGGCGGGTCTGGCAGTCGCAAGGGTAACAATATATTCCCCCATCATCCCGGAATAATGAAAATTAAATGACTACATTTATTTTAATAATTTTTTATATGCGTGAAGGTCGTGGTGGCAGGGGTTGCTGAAGAGGCTCTCAAACGTCGATTACCGCAGCTTGCTTGGGGTCTTGCGAGGCAAGGTGGGCCCAATGCCGCGCAACTTGCCAGGATCGCGATGCTCAGGCTCAGGCCAGCCCTTCTCTTAGAACAGTTCCTTCAGCCTCACTGTATCGGCGCCAGAAACGCCAAGGTGAATTTATTAATGATAATTTGCCATTTTCATGAGGTCGCTGATGACGGTGAATTTGTTACGGATTTGTAAAATTTTTCAAAATTTTCAGACCAGAGAAAATGCCTTGCAGCTTCTGATCTTCTCATTAGTCACATTTCCCAGCACAGAATTCAAAGTGGAAATGGTAGCGAACAAGGTAGCCGCCATGGTTGCCGATCGTCGCAGAAGAGTAAGACAAGCTGCGCTTGACACTTTGGCTGTTCTAGCACAAATTTACGAGCCTGAGGTAATGACAGAGTGGGAATAATATATTTTTAGATTCAATTAAAACAATGATAAATGTATAATAAAATCAGCGCGTGGATTATGAACTACTCATTTTTTCGTATTGACATATTGCAATGGTTTTTATAGGAAGTTCTACGTGCTGGTGAACGTGCTGCCAAAGGTCGACGAGATGCCGAAGAAATGATAGCAGCGATCAGAGCCCGTCTTGCCCGGAAGTCGTTACCCTTAGTTTCAGCGGATGGTCTGGTAGTTTATGGACTGCAAATTTCCCCCACTGTTCAAATAACAACTGGTAATGAAATTTGCAACTTTTTAATTACAGTTCTATAAAATTGTTTACCTGGCTTAGGTGTTGACCCCGCAAGGAATAGGACAGTTATTTATGGACGATTTTTTAAACCAGGGCAAAGTCATTATTTTATAATGATCTTTCTTTCTGATGTTCCTAAACAGGAGCTGTATCAGCGAGTAAATCTTCAGCATAGCTATGCTTAAAATACATCATTTTTTGCCTGATGACATTATCAAATGAGGTTATGACTTTTTTTCGTTCAAGACTTCTTACAGTTAGCACAAGGGAGTGAGGATTAAAGTATTTTTAAATATAAAATACTGGGTCACGTGAAAATTCATTTAAATTATGATCACGTGACGCACGTTAATTTCATAATTAAGATATTTGAAATTTTCCCAAATTTAACCACATTTCGAGAAAAAAAATATGGATCTATTCAATACAACAGTTTCAGATACTGGGTGTTTTATTGTTATCGCACTTGTTATCGCACCTGTATAATTTTTCGTATTGCACAGGAGCGGACGTCGATTGGATAGTTGCCGGAAGTGGTTCAGTATCGCCAGGTTCAGGTCGTACCAGAGGCCAAATAATAGCCACCACAACAAGAGTGGATAGTGGAAAATCATCACGGTAAATCAATAATGGTATCCTTCGCCGATATTAAAATTATATAAATTATAATGAAATTCAATGATATTATTTTAGAATTGATTCGGCAAAAAATACTAGAAATCCATGGACGGATCGACCGAACCTCGTTGCTGTAGGCGTTGGTCTCCATTCCCGAAATCAACAACCGGTCGCCTGGCAACTTATTCCATTTAACAATCGGGTAAATCTCAAAATATTCTTCACTTACAACAATTTCACTAGTTTCACACGGGTAATTCTATGAATTTTTCGAAATTTTAGAAAATCACAAAATTAATATCATTAAACTTGCTTTGGCTTCCTGGTAATATAGATTGTAGCGATTGTGCATAAGAAAGGCCATAATGCAATGAAAGTGCAAAATCAATATCCAGCGCAGGAAGTTACGTCGAATCGACTTGCGTAAATGTATACTATCTCGTAATCTCTACTTCTAGGAAATTATCGGTCAAAGTCGGTCAATGGGCATGCGCCCTTTGCTTTATTACAGTATTGCCTATTGCTGGCATTACTGCAACCATCTAACGCACCTGTGCGTAGACAAGTATATGTAATAGAAATATAACTGTTCGCCAATTTTGATAGTGCGAATTCGTTCTACTGGTCGGGTTCAGTAATGGCCACGCGAAAGGTCTTGAAATATGCTAATGAAATTTTTGAAATATGAAATTTCATAAACATTCGTCGATGTTATAATATATCTGTGGCGTTATTATCCAGAAACCATTACTATAGTTCTTGCATGCTAATATACAGATAAGAGGTTAGAAGGGAGATATTGAAGAAAAAACGTATCGCGTGGCAAGGGTTCTTGCGATTTTATTGCGTGCCACTAGGTCAGTTTCGACGCCGACGTTGAGCGTCGTTACCCCGAGTTACCAGATGTGACGTAGCTCTTGCAAAAATTCCAATGCGGACCTGGTGCGACGAAAGGCTCTAACTCCCTCGTGTTACTGACTGACACTGTTATCACAGAAATATAAAAAAGGGTCGTGTCGTTTATTAAATAAATTTTTCCGTAAAAATTTATCGCGATCTGCTATCATTATGTTACTGTGTCGTTTAGTTAATTACAAACCATATTTGTATACGTTGCTGGTGAGTCATTCGACATATTTAAATTATAATCCTGAAATCTGCCCTTGTAATACTTATTGGGGGCTGAAGATAAATTGGTGATTTTTATCAAAAAATTCTTCAAGGTTTATCGTGTTACACGTTTTTTATTTGTTTTTAGCAATCTGACACTTTCTAGCCTATTTATTGTGGTTGGGAAATAGTTTTTTGAGATATGACATTTTTTAATTATACTTTTGCAATTTCATTTATCAGTGAAATTTTATCGCGGTCATGAGTCTGTCGTACTTTCTTGATTTTATTAAGGTCGCCATATTTTTGAAATATTTTCAATTATGTTTTTCACTCGTTCTAAGTGTACATGGAGTATTGACATTTTTCTTTTCGTAGGATGATCAGCATGCCAGAGATCAAATATGGAATCCTGATGATTGTAACGTAGACGTGGGAATTTCTAATGGTAATTAACGTAAATTTTATTGAATTGTCAATATACAATATTTTAATTAATTTCATACTCTGTCTATTGCGTGATACTCAATTACAAACCAGACAAAGGCACAAGTCAGAAGTTAAGACTGGAGGAAAAGTTTCGAAGATTTTATCCAGCATCGAAGAGAATTCAGGATTTTATTGAAAGTGGATCCTCGACTTCCGGTGACACTCCTAATGAAGATCTTCAGGGAAGTCAAAAACTGGATGATCAGGTTTGCAAAAATATTCATGAGGTTTATAAGGAAGAGGTAAAAAAATTATCATACTGAAATATCATTTTTGCGTTATCAAATATTTTCGTATCTTTTTTCTCAGAATCGAATGACTAACTCTTCAACACGGGAAAGAGTCAATAGCAGAGTAAGTGAAATGCCGGAATTTTGAAATTTTCAAAAAGTAATTTATTAATTTTTTACAGACTCGACTAGGTAGTCCACAACATCAGGAAGGAGCATCGAACAAAGTAGAATCCAAAATACCAATATTATATTCTCGCGAACGAGGATTCAACACGAAGGAATCATTTGCCGGAAGTACGCAAGCGCGACGCAATCTCGAGATAAACGGAAATGACAAAACGAGCGTGAGCGGCCTTGCAAAAAGAAGAAACCAAGAGAGCACCGAGAGTCATGAAAATAAATTGTACACGCGAGATGAGAATACCAAGTACGATTCTGTTTAACCTACTCTCACTACTAAAGAATGAAGTAATTTTCTAAAAATAATTTAACATAATTCTCAACAGCTACGGAAGCATGTATCAGAGAAGAAAACGTTTCATAGAGGGAACTGCTTTTCAAGGATTACCATCAGCGGCTCACATAAATAATTCCTCCGATTCGCATTACGAAAGTCAAATCAGTGGTAAAAAATTCACTGGCTACAATGGCAGAGTGAGTAATTGATATTTTGACAAATATTGTATACCTCGACAAAAATTAACTTTCATGCCCCTCGGTATTACAGAAAATAATAACTGAAGAAACGCATAAGATATTCACGGAAAATCCGACAACGCAAAGTTATCAAGCATCGCGAAGTTCCAACAGATTTTCCCAAAGTCCAAACAGAAGAAGGAAACAGTACCGTTCCAATTCCGAGGAACGTCGTTACGATTCTGTTCCAAAAACTGCACCACAACAGACGTAAGCATAAATTTTGGTCTCAATTTTATTCACTATAAAAAAATAAAACCTGCATAAATTAATCTCAAATACAGATATCAAACACCTTATCAGCGACAAAGTGGGCCAATGGATACAAGCATGATTTCTAAATTACAAACAAATTCTTCAAATCATTTTTCATTTGGATATCAGGGATCGGTGAAAAGATCAAATAACGATATTGCCAATAACAATACATTACACAGAGTGAGTAAAGATACCAAATATATTTTAGCCAACAAATTTAACTCGAACTATCTATATCTCAATGGCAATATTAAATTCACAGAAGGACACGTATTCCCAAAATACAACAGACAAACAAAACGCGGAAACTGACGTAAGCACTGCCGACACCCGAATACGTGTACATTCAAATAATTCTGAAGCGAAGCTACGATCTCGATCTCGTTCGGAGATACGTTATCCTGAGAAAATGGAGAGAATGACGTCATACGGCTTGAAAACAGCATCGGCCCACAATTTGTAAGTGTAACAAATCCATAATTAATATCATTAATTTGTATTACACAATTTTTACAAAAATTGATCTTGTATCATACGTTAATATGCAGCTAATCAATGCTTCGATACACTTTATACAATGCGTCTGCATGGATATGATAGGCACGTATCTTCAAGAAGACATACAGTACAGTTAATTTATTATTTTAACTATTTTCTCTTTGACTCCACCTGTCTTCTCAACTTCTTTCTCGAAGAGACGTCTAGCATAACCTCGCAGTGCCAACACGCAACATCGATTTTTAGTACATAAGCATAGAAGAACACGGAAAGTATAACCGGGCCAGATGGGTTTCAGCCATTGACCCGATGGTGACAGCCATTGACAGTTTATTAACGTCTCCTTGAAATTTGATAAAAAAATAGCTATAAATAAATATTTCCCCAATATCGTGTCCACCGAAGGAAGTGTAACGCGGGTCCGTCCAGTGCATTATGTTTGATACAAATAATTTATCCAGATAAGTACATGGTCCGAACTGCGAAGGAAATATCTTCGTTTATTGATTCTCCCTGAAAATTCATAGTAACAATTTAGATTCATATTAGAAACGTTGTTTTAAATTTTATTGTTAAAAAAGAGTTGAAAATATCATTGTTATTATTATATCTACAATAATGTGACATTTGACCTCATATCAAGTGTAATCTATGCACATTCACGTTGCATGTATTACTCTGACGTTTTTCAACCACGCGTTGCTCAAATTCGCGGTGGTAATAGATAAAGATTTGACTGTAGAAAATCTCGCGTGCCAAAGTAAGATTTCCAAAAGTGATAAACGGTAGACATACCGCCACGCGCAAAAGTAATATGCTTTCCTTAAAAGTGATATTATACGGTTAACCGTTAGGCGTGTACGTGGCTTCAGATAAAGCAAAACGTATTTCTTACGTTCTAAAGAATTTTATTATTTCTTCATAAATGTCAATGTCAATCGACCACCGTTAGGGAATTCATGACTTCTAGGAGTGAGATAATTTTTGATGGCAAAGGTCAACGAACTCCATGCGGGCTACGTTTATGTGAAAATAGCCTATGTAATGCACGTAGGCAGAACGACGATGAAGACTTTTTTGTTTTATTGAAACATCACGAAAAGAATGCATTCGAGTATCGATTATCGTTTTCGAGTTCATTTGCGTTGAGAATTCGCGAGTTTAATTAAAGTCGATAATTACGTCGCGTGCCTGGCGGCCGATGCCAGTTCGAGATAAATATTTGTATCTGCCATCGCACATAGACTCTACGTACTAGACGTGTATATATATATATATATATATATATATATATATATATATATATAAATGTAGTTTCCCTATTCCGTTAAAATATTCAAAGTCCAAATTTCTTAAAAAATTGCAAGAAAAGCTAATACTGTCTAAATCATTTTTAACAGACCCCTAATCAACAATCGTGAACTTCATTAAAATGCTCTATACACTAAATATACGAGTCATGAAATTGTCCTCCAAAAAATCATTACCCTTTGTACATATAGTGATTTTTGCAAAATTTATACCAGTACAATCAGGTTCAAAATTTCATTCGATACAAACGTTTTAAGCTCTGTTAATCCCAATTCGTCCTTCGACATTCTCGTAAACACCAAATACACTCCGATCAATTCTCCACCTGCTGATATCACATGCCAAGAAGAAAAACCACTTTAACAATTTACGTATTCATGTTATAGCGTTCATACGTACCATGACACATAATCAAAGTATAAAATACAATTTAAATGATATGATTTAATGATATTAATTATATATATTTTATAAAAAATTAATTATTTAACACTACTTGTACCGACCAACGTATCAAATCTAATGATAAAAATAGACAACGTGACAAATTGTTCTAGCTTATCTATTATCAGATATTTTTCACCCCTTTCCCCCACTCTTTCCACGTACTATCAGTCACCTTGACGGATGACGTAAGGTGATATATACTGTATGAATATGTACTAGCAGGGTAGCCATGTAGGGTCACTAAGTATGGTCGAGTTCCTGGCTATAGCCTAGGGTAGGAACGGAGAGGGTGATAAAGCGGAGAAGGGTGACGGCGTCTGGGCAAGCGGTCAGCGTCGCGACGCTTCGAATTCTATGCGGGCAGCAGTCGTGTGTGCGATAGTGCTGAGCGTTGGATGTTCGCCTGGTGTACAAGTGTAATTTATATTAAATATGATAAGTAACATTGGTGCTTTGATTTAAATTGCTAATTAAATGTGGCTTCTTGCATAAATTAATTACGCATATATATGTGTGTGTGTATATCCTACGTTAGATAGCTCGACGAATTTAAAAAGGTTTACCATGACTGTTAGCTATTTTCAAGCGGGTTCGATAATGTGACAAAGGTCAAGTATAACGCGGAATTGTAACACCCGTTTCTACAGGTACGAATATAGCGTTTGATGGAAATGCCAATTGAAGTATTAGAACAGGGGGAGAGTCGGGAATTTAAGTAGTAGTAGTAGTAAGGTCGACCGACTTTGTGCAGACTTCGCTACTTGGATGTCTGACCAGCACGGCGTATTACTCCTCGAAGCACGTCAGTAGCAGTTTTGAATGATTTTGATGTTGCCAAAAGTTTGTTTTGGACTTTTATTATTTTTGGGCGAAAAGGTAATAGAAGTATATTTTTATTTAATCAATTTTCTGGTGTTTAGTATAAAATAACGGAGATCGACTCCCGATTGTATTTCGTTATTCCTAAGTTGGTTTGTAGACAGGAATTAAGGTCGGCAGTACCAACGTGGTTTGATATCGACTTTTCCGACTATTGACTTTTACCGGTAGCAGCTGGCAGACGTAATTACACGTACGTTGCGTGGTATTAAGAGTGACACGTGTAAATTTTTAGTGTTAGTAGTTTTTCCTTGAAAAATTAATGCGTATATTAGAATTACGTATAGGTTAAATAAATGAAGTAACTTGTAAAGCTGCCGACTGGTTTCTCGCTTGGAAAATCCATATTCTCCTGAATCTAATCAATGACCTCCCACAGCGAGGAGTTCGAAACGGATACGCGTGGTTCGCGTGGCATGTCATTTACTAGAATTTCGTCATTATCCATGGCTCGTTGTAATTACCAGTTCATTTATTTCGAATTGTGGCGAAATTTGATTTTTAAGGTCTCATAGTTTATCGTGACTCTTTAAAATACTTGGATATAAGTGAATCGTGGACTATAAAGATTTGAAAATCGTTATGAGAAGTGCTGCGAAATTTTTTTATTACCGCTTTACGGGAAATACTTGACAGTGAGATAAAACGTGTAAAATGATCTTCAAGTTCTGCGTTTGGCCATCCGAGGTCAAGGAAGATACCAAAGCTCTTGCTGAGGTCAAAGGTAATGATGGGGACATGGAAGAGAGAAAATTTGCCAGAAGTGTTCTACGCTGTTGTCCCTGTGTCTTTCGCTCAAGAAAATCTGTCGGCATTGGGAATATCGAGGATCCGTGTCTTTCTGCTGATAACACGAGTGCAAGAACGACTCCTGTCATTGCCCTGAGATTAAATCAGAGTACAGATACGATGTATGTTTACGAAGTAAAATTATCGGAGATAGTATTATCTTCGATAACGAAGATCCTGCTGCGCTTGAATTAAATTTTTGGAATTTTTTTTCTTAATTTATGTAATACATTTTTTTCAGAGATAAGGCGACCACCGACGAAGCTGAGTACAATGACAGGAACAGACGTCAATTTACATCTCAGATGAGTGTTTATCCTGTGGAGAATTTAAATGGCCAGGATTTGCAGTATAAAGGTACTGTACAGTGTAATTAATTAAAATGATTGTGTCATAGGATATTTTTGTATCTATTGTCGAGTGAAATATATATATAGTTCACGTGACAGGTTATCGTTTTAATAATGCAAAAATCTGAAATTCCCTATGACAAGGAGAACGCACGTACAATGTTATATCAGTTGCAAAATAGATTGTAGAGAATAAGCGATCGAAATTGGATTAACTAGAGCGCGAGGTTCTTAACCTTTTTCTTTGAAACGCAATGTAGTTACGTAGCTCACGTATACCGTTGTTCAAAGTCGCCCTTACACGACCACAATAATCGATATTTCACTGGACAAAGGTAAAGCAACGTAAATAACCATTTAGAGTAACTTCTGAAGTTTGTCTTAAGTCGACTGAAAACTTTCATTGAATATATTTTCTGCATTTTCATATTTGCCGTTTGTAATGCCTGTGTATATTTCTTTTTATTGAAGCTTTCGACAATCCACGATCAAACAGCGCCAGCAGCTCTACGTCGATTGCGTCCATTGGATTGGATCACAGGAAGGATAGATTAAAAATAACCCAGGAGCAACAATATAGTACGACGAAGTACAGTACCAGCGATGTAAACAGCAACAGTCGCTCGTCTTCGCGACAAAGTCAAAATGAAGAAAAGGCTTTTGATATTGTTCCTCAGCACTCTAGTCCTCGACGTAATTCAGTAAATTCTTACATTGTAAGTTTGAAAAATGAAATTAGGATTGACTTGAGAAATTTAACACTTTTCTTCATGACGTAAAATTTTATTTTTGTAAATCTACGTTAAGAAACATTTTTGCATGCATGGTAGAGTAGGTCTGCACTGTATTAAATACTGTAACTGCAATCACGCTACTTTCTCATTGCACTACTGATTCGTTGATGCTGTATTATTAATTGAGAATTATTGATGGCTGATAATTAAGTGCTCCAAGTTTTAGATGTCATTTTAATCATTGCAATACTGGTGGTACATTCCACTATTGCATGACTTATTAACTTTTCAGATCTCACAGTATGATAAAGGATTGATCAGTCCTGCTGAATCCAGCGTTTTAGTCATTGAGGATGGTGATAGTCAAGAGACTAGTACAGAAGAGGAAACAAAGTCTGGGAATGAGCTAGAAAAACAATTGAATTTCAAGAGTAGCAGCAGTCGCGATAATCATCATAGTGATGACAGTGACGATGACAATTCTGAAATAGATCTAGTCGAGAGAGGCGAAACTGAAAAATCATCTCATTTTATCTCATCGGATGATAGCGTGTGCATAAATGATTTATTGAAACCATCCGATGAATATTTATCAGTGGACAATGACGTGAGAGAGTTCAGCGACGTTCGTTCCACCAATTCGGATGAAAAAAATTCGAAAAAATCAGAGTCGCCATTTTCTGATCGTTCGATCAGCAACAAATCTTTTAATTCCGATATGTCCAAGTCCCCTTCGGTACAATCTGTCTGTATTGCTTCGCAGAAGTCATTGGTGAGTGGTATTGATAGTTGACGATAATACCATCAAATATATTTAACGATGACAATTGATTAATCGGAAAATGGATATATGTTTGTTAGAATTTTCTAATCTGGCACTGTAGATGCGCTTTGTATTTTTTGACCTTTTTTTTTAACTAGATACTAAATTTTCATTCTCAAATATTAATATTCAAAAGTTTTCTGACTTCGGAATTGGCGGGAATATTTGAACGCTAATATGTTATTTTCATTGTACAGGATATTTCAAATGAAAATGACATCGAGGAACTTGAAATCGAAGAGGAAGAAATTCCTAGCCCCATTTATTCAAAAACAAATGAAACTATCTCCTTTCAGTCTCTGGATACAAAACTCATCGCTAGAGAGGCCAGTGCGCCGAATTCACCTTCTAGACTTGAAACTTTTAAAACTCATTCAAGAGAAGCAATCGAGTACGAAGAGTCTAGAAGCAATAGAGAATCTAACATTGTTTTACGTAATTCAAATAGCAGTCATATGGTATGGATAGGATATATAATGATGCTGTTTGTATTAATGAAAATAAAAATGATGATATTTATGTCTAATTGCAGACTTCTCAACAATCCATTTCTCAAGAGACCTTAGAGGATGTATCGTCACCGAAAAATTCTAACACATCCACTCCACATTCTACGAATCTTTCTCATTCGAATAAAAGTGCTGGTAGCGAAGTAGGATCCAGTATGGCAGATATGGGTAACGCGGTGGGTTATGAAATTATAATAAAACTAGTCAAACGATGCTAAAATTTGTTTACCAATTACTTGAAAATAATTTGAAAAAAATATTATGGCTAAAATAAATTTTTTTTACACAGAGTCGTTCATCGTCGCCAATGAATCTTGTTGTCGAACCGCCGAAGAAGATGCCATCGAGGCTCGTACGCAGTAGAATAAAACCTCGAGTAAATACAATGAGAACACTGCAAAATTCATCTGGGCAAAATCTCACGAAACAGATGGAAAAGCCGAAAGTATCTGTACAACAGTGCTTTGCGCAATTAGAGCATAAAGACTGGTAAGTTTCTTTAGACTCTGATATAAAGTTTCCTAGAAAATAGTAAATCACAATAAAAATACGTTCTTCGCTATTCAGGGAAGTCTCCATGAAAGGCCTGAAGATGCTCTCTCAAATCGTTCGTTCTAATCCTGAACAACTAGAGACATATGGTCCAGGAACCATAAGCAGAGTCTTAGGAAAGCATATAAGAAATCTTCGTTCCCAAGTATCTCGCGTGGCTTGTCAAGCTGCAGGAGATGTTTTCAGTGCCCAACTTCGTGGAATTGATCAGGTAATTAATATAGTCAAATAGATTGAATTTTTCATAACCTTAAATACATACTAATTAACTCTGTTTTCAGGAATTGGATGACATTGCAGGTCCATTGCTACACAGAACAGCCGATACGAATAAATTTCTACGGGCTGATTGTAACGCTGCCTTAGATAGAATGATTGAACATCTTCCCCCTCACAGAACAATAAGTGTTATCGTTTATCGTGGAGCTACGTAAGTCAAAAATAGTGTCCTATTTCGTAAAACAAAAAATTGAGATATATTCAAAATACTTTAAATATTCATTTTTCAGACATCAAAATGCTATTGTAAGGGCTGCAACGGCTAGATTGTTATCTACCATAATTGATCAAATTGGAGGAGATCATGTAATGACTTTACCACGCGAAGTCCGCGAGAAGCTTTTAGGTACCGGCGCGAAATTATTAATCGATGGTAATCTAGATGCTAGGTAAGTCGTTTCCTTTTATCTAGAACTAGGAGCTAGATACTGGGTGGGTTTAATGATAAATTTTTTTTTCAGGAATTATGCTAAGAAGATTTTCAGATCATTGATGCGGTGCGACGGCTTCCGTAAGGCACTCACGGATTCCGTACCAGAGAATACATTACGGCATATCGATAAGACATTGAAATCACTTTAATTTTGAACGCGCTTTTACATTTGTCCTGACAGAATTCGATATTTTCGATGACTCTCGTTGTCTGATGCTCGTCGTTTGCTCTGAATGTGAGAAGAATATTTTTCATGGGCATATAAAGTCAACACACGTCCAAGTGCTGTGATTGATGTGCAAAAGAAGCGTCCGATTTGTGGTACGAATGAGAATGATTATTTTTTATTTGAACATGTGTGATGCCTTTTTTTTAAATTAGTGAATAAAAGCAATTCAGGGCTGTGCCTTCGAAATGATGAATATTGAGTAATATACGATTTGTCGTACGCAGATTTTTGCACGTCGATCGGTACCGTTACTCTCATATGATATATTTAAAAGCAATTCATTCTGTATACTAGAAACCGTTAATCGACCTATTATTGATTTGATACGTTTTGATACCTGGGATTTTTATTGTGTACATTTTTTTATACTGTAATTATAATATCGATATATTGTCATTATGTGTTTGACTGATGACAATGGCCTTCGTATTGAAATGAATTACGTATAAGAATTAAAGTTAATATTCTGAAATATTATAATATTCAACTGTTCTTTTTTTGTTTGAAATTGATCTGTAGTATATACATATATATATAGAGAGAGAGAGTTATTCAGTAGAAATGCACCACCTGAACATAGTTCTGCCATAGAAATAAAATGGACGCGCTAACTTCAGGTGGTGCGTTTGTGAATAATGAATAACCGTGTATACGTTTTTTTTTTTTTTTTTTGGTAAAAATATTATGGAAGAGAGAAACAAAATGTCTTGTTACTTCACCAACTCTACGAAAGTGAGTTGCAGGAAGTAGAATAAAATCCTGAAGCAGTACAAGGAAAGGAATGCATTGCTCATGGCAATGATTCTGTTTCTCATTGATGAAACAAACATGAATGATCTGAACTCGATGAAGAAAGTCATTCAGTATAAATATACGACATCGTAAAGGCATCTCTTCGGAGGAACAGGATCTTTTGTTTGGAGGCGTTGATTGAAAATTGCTCAGAAAAAGTATTTATAATAATTCGGTCCAACGTGTGTGTAAATCCTTAATTTACTCAGCTACGAATTTCTTAAATCTGTACCTCGATATATAGTTTATTGATAATGAATAATTTATATTTATACGCATACGGACTTATATAGTTATTTATAAAGCATACATAAGTATATTATTGATAAATATAATTAATGTTGTTGTATCATCGACTACCAATTTGTATTGCCAGGACATTTGAAACTGACTTAATAATTTCTGCTTCAGTGTCTCTCATTAGAGTCTTCTCAGAGAGAAGAAATTTATTCCAGAATCATTCTAAATTTACAAGGGATCATACCCAGCATCTCCAATGGACCATTCTAGTTTTCATTTTTTTTTCCTAAAAAAAATTTGATTCTGATCACAATCGCTTAATTTTTAAATGCATCAGATTTGGATGAAATCGTATGTCAGAATTCCGATTCAAGGTCAGATAATCTGTTACATTCACTCACTGCCATGAATTTGTCCAAAAATTGAATATAGGCCTAGATCATTATGATCTATGGTAATTTCAGAAAACTGCATCATCATGATATTAATTGCAGATTAAAACTCTCAAAGCCTGATAGTAGTTTCTAACGAATATTACTCTTACAAGAAATAACGCTTATCAATAATTATCAAACATGATGAATGCAGACGCGGTGCTGTACCTCGTAACAATTTTCATAACCTCAACCACCAATGAAAAACGTATGTCAATTAATTATTGGTCCCTCGTTAAAACTTAAATGAATTCCAGTCTAATATAAATTCTTTACAGTTCACAGTGCTTCTCGGACAGATTTCTCGAAATGTAAATTGACAAATCTTGGTACAGAATATATGGGTTCCACAATGACAACAGCCGGTGGTATTCGCTGTCAGTTATGGCAGTCCGAACAACCTTTGCATAAAGTGAAAAAAAAATAACTTTGACCACATAAAGAATTTGTGTTCAAAGCAATCGATCATACTCGATATCAAATCTTATAATTTATTGTTAACCTTAGGTCAGTCCTGATATAAAGGACATTGATTTTCCTGAGAGGTCAATGAGGCTTGCCAAAAATTATTGTAGAAATCCTACAAGGGATTCTAGGGGTCCATGGTGTTACACCATGGAACGCACGCTTATAGACGACGAGTGTGACGTGCCCCTATGCAACTACGGTGGTAATACGCCAATTAAAGGAGATATATAATATTAATTAAGTACTCGAAAAGCAAAAGGAACATTTAATTTATAGAATGCAGAATATCTGGTACGGGAGCCGAGTATGGCGGTGGTCATAAAACTGGTTCCTCTGGAAAGAAATGTAAATCTTGGGACAGGCATCACAGGCTCGCCGATGGTAAAGTACGGGAATGTACATTGCGAATGGTACGAAACATGTTTTATGCTTTAACTCGATTAATCGTAGACGAGCAAGTATCCCAAGAATCGATTCAGTGACCTGTCGCGTGAGAAGGCGAAAAACTTTTGTCGAAATCCTAACGATGACCTCGGTGGTCCCTGGTGTTACACGGAGGACGAAAATTATGAAATTGTTAAAAAGGAATATTGCGATGTTCCATTTTGCGACGATAGAGGTAGCACCTGTTGATGTGTGTTATGAATAATTAAATTAATATATTTTATCTTAATTCATTATATATGTATATATAGATTGCTTGGTGTACGTAAGAAATGCTTCGGTATACTCGACAATAACGAATTTGAATTCAACCCTGGGTAATATTACTTTTTGGATTAAACTTTGGAATCCGTTGGACGAGCCAAAAGTATTTTTTCATTATTTTCAAAATCTGTATATCTTTGTCACGTTAAAAAAAATTTATAGGCTGAAATCAGACTGTTACTTGGTCTTCTACCAATTCCTACCACTTCTAAAAAAATTGCCCAGGAATGGTGGTCCGGGGTTGAGATAGTAATATCGAATTCGGGCAGCGGGCAATTTTATCCAAACACAGACGTCAGTAGTAAGAATTAATTTGGACGAAAGGTCAAAAACAACGTAAATTACACGTTTTATGTACAGGATGAACAAGATTTCGAAAGCACCCCGAATATTATACTTGGCTCAAAATGGACTGGTCTGTGGATCACGTGGGGAGGTGGATTCATGTCAGTCGGTCTTTATGGTTCGTCAAAACCTCTTTTTATGGGCGAATACAAAAAGAAAAAAACAATCTCACAGATGTACCCAGAAAGTTTCTTTTACTATGGTATTGTCGGTACAGGAGTTTTATGGAGCACAGATTTTTGTCAAGACTGTAAGTAACTTTATCGATTCAATATAAAGTTTTTATTTTATGCTAAATTATAGCTTGCGAACTACATACGACTTTTGGAATGGAATTTTTAAGAGTGTGGCCTCTCGTAATGTCTAATACCACGTTCGATCTCAAATTTTATGTTCGTGCTACACATGGAATTGCCATAAGGTTATATCAGAGCCCTGGTGCACCATTTCCTTGCTTCACAGTACGTATTATATGTAGATACGTAAAGTGAAATATAATAGATAAAAATGAAAAATATATCGATATTATAGATGCTCATCGCTCACGACAACATAACCATGTTAATATACCAGGAAAACGATAAATCTGGAAAACAGTACTTAAAGGATGTACCCAGCAAAAGAGTTCTCGACTTTTGGACTTGGAATGAATTTACAATTAGGTAACTTTGATTGGCAAAAAATTTCAAATGATTAAATCCCATCTAAATTTACTGTATTGTATGTTTACATGTTTTTAGCATTTTTGGTACTGATTTGAGGTTATTTTTACAAAGATTTCATGGTAACGAGGAATTACTTTACGCTAAGCATCATCTATTAAATACCTTAAGATGGTACAGTACTGGAAGCAAAGATACCATAGCGCATTGGACTTTTCATTGTTCTCCAGAGGGTATAAATTTAACAAAATTTTGTATTATCAAGCATATAAACAAAGACGCTGGGCAAATATATTATTGCACCGTGTCAATACTTTTGACCAGTACTGTGTATATCGTAATGATAATAATCTATTATTTCAATAGAATCCGATGCAGTGGAAAAACCATGGCCGCCTAATTGCATCACTAATCCTACTGATTACACATACAAAGGATCGCAATGGACAGCTGCAGATAATACTCCTTGCATTCCTTGGACAGCTAATGAGGTACAATTAACGATTATTAGTAATCAATAAGAGATATTTTTGCCTTCCGAGTAAATAGTTCGAATACAGATTAACCTATCTCACCCGATTAAAGATACCCAAGGAAGAAAAAAAAGACGATCTTTTTGTCGACGGTTCTGCCGTCAAGGCATTAAATAAATGTAGAAATCCCAGCCATGACTCTATAGGCCCTTACTGCTATTCAATATCCACCGATCAAACGATAACCAAGCAATACTGCCAAATTCGAAATTGCAGATCATCCGGTAAAATATTTCGAGTTTATTATCCAAAAAACATATCCCCGTCACCCTAACCTAAAAAATTCTTACAGAATGTCGTATGGCAGGAACAGCCAATGATTATATCGGAACCTTATCGACTACTAGGTCAGGAAGAACCTGTGCAAAGTGGATGAGTGATTATGATTTGGAAAAACTAAAAAAAGCTAAGGAAACAACTACTCAAAAAAATGATAAAGAACCTACAGAAAATGTTGTTCAACCTGTAACTAGCAATATAAGCAAACCAGTGCACGAAGTTAATCCTGTCTACTTTAACGACAGTTTGTATCCAGAACGTAACGTAATCAATGCCAGTAATTACTGTCGTGACCCGTCGCGCAATATTGCCGGTACTTGGTGTTACACGACAGATCCATTAGTACCGCAGGATCTTTGCAACGTTCGCGATTGCGAGAAACCGGGTACGATTTAAGTGAAGCTTAATGTATACTTACTCAAATGTGAATGAACATGGGCATCGACTCTCGATTATCAATCATAACCTCATTTCAGAGGAATGTATATTCTTCGTACGTGGCCACGGGATCGGTAGGCATTTATACGTTTTGCCAGAGCATCGTTCCGAGGGTATACGCTTTTCATTAAAGGAATGGGAACCAGATCGACCGGATTCAATAACATTTGTATTTAAAGCAGACAACGGTTTAAAATCGCGATACATACTGAAAGTCGGTGCCATCAAGAATGAGAAAGTACTGCTGTACGTCCAGTCCGAAGATCAAGGTATTATAACGCGTCGATGAAATTTTAATTTTAAATACAAATTTCAAGAGTACAAAAATAGAATCGAACGTTAAATACTATTATTTTAGGTATAAAATTAGTGAAGACAAAAACCTTGCCGCACTTACTGTATCTCGGAAAATGGAGCAGTTTTGTTATACGTATTCCTCGTGGTCGAGTCCAAGTTTTCTATGAAGGAGCAGCAAAGCCGTTGTTTGAATGGGAACATCCCGAACCTTCCAAAGCTTTTTTACCGATATATTATTATTATACCAGTGAACTAGGCAACACTATCGGCGTTTCGTTTGATTGTCACACAAGTACGTTATATGAAAAAATGTGTTACCGGGTATAACGATCAATTAATTTTCTTTAATTATTTCGTCTTACAGGATGTCATATAGAAACTACAGAGACTGATAGATTCACGAGAATATTGCCATTGTCAATGTGGAGAACGGAGGAAACACCTTCTCCTGATAAGTTAATATTAATGATACGTGGAAAAGGTGTAATTCTAATTCCATTACTCTTGCTGCCAGCCACGTCAGGGTAACTAAAAGATATCGCTCAACGGATCGATATATTTATAGAATTCAAATATATATTCCATCGTAGTTATTACGGACTGACTATAGGGGAATTCGGCCAATGGATATTCTTCCTGAGAAATACATATCCCCTGGTTCATATTTTTCATAAGCAAAAGGCACCGGGTCCTTTATTCACTACAGACTCATGGACCAACCTAACGATAAGGCAAATTTCATAATTAATTATTTAATTGACTTTATATTATTTATCATCTTGTCCATTATATTCAGATGGCACAATAACACTATAGAGGTGCTGCGCAACGAAACTGTAGTCTTTCACTACGAGCACCCGTCGCCCTTGTTATTTTATTTCTTCTCCCTAGCAGTCGATACTGGAGGCTGGGCTACTTGGGCTGCAAATTGCATACCCTCAGGTATGAAATTCTTAAAAGGTATTGAGGATTCAATGTTATACAGGTTCCATGATGAGTCCTTTCTCATAGACATAGACGGCGACGCCGAAGATGGTGGCTGGTCTGAATGGGGACCATGGGCGTGCAGTGCAAGCTGTAATGGCGGTATGGGAACGAGAAAACGACTTTGTAATTCTCCTGAACCTAACGTAAGAGGCGAACCTTGTCTGGGACCTAGTATCATGACTGGACGTTGTAACATGAACATTTGTGGAGACATAACGGACGGTAATGATTTCTAGGCTTTAGAAGCCAATTTGATCGATAAAAAATTCTATTTCATTTATTTGAATCGTTCTAGATACACTGGCCTTGATCACTCGTGGAATTCAAAAAAATCATACGACCCTTCAAGTTAAGGAAGGACACGCCATTACTATCAGTGTCGATCTTGATATTATCGATTCCATAAAATCGGATTCATCGGACGTAGACTTGCATTGGGCACGTAATGGTATATTCATACAGGAGGAAAAGGACAGGATAGAAATAGAAAATTTTGATATCCGTAAGTATCTAAATTATTCGTTAAAAGACGCTTCTGGTATCTACTAATGCATTAACGTGTGTGTACAGTCATAATTAAAGCGACTCTCAATGATTCTGGAATTTATACCATGACCTTACATCGGGTTGACGGATCTCATTTAATTGTTAAAATAATCAGTCTGGCGGTACATCCCATTGAAAGTATCGTATCTATACGTGAAACTCTGCCATTTTTCTTAACGTGTCATTGCGTCACTCTGGGCTACGTTTTTTCCGATCTCAAAATTTATTGGACGATAGGAAAGCGAGTTTGGAAAGATTACGGCACGACTTTGCCGATAGCCGTAAGTAACGGTTTATAATTTTGTCGAGCTTATCAAAGTAATGATAACGCGAATTGTATATTTATCACTCTCTTTTTGTAGGTTA
Source organism: Calameuta pygmaea (assembly GCA_031762395.1). Classification (NCBI taxonomy): domain Eukaryota; kingdom Metazoa; phylum Arthropoda; class Insecta; order Hymenoptera; family Cephidae; genus Calameuta; species Calameuta pygmaea. The sequence goes on along the minus strand of JASANN010000344.1, from coordinate 667,871 downwards.
ACGTCGATTACATCGATGCGCTCAATAGATCGCATCAAGGAACGTGGCGATGCGTCGTAGAACAAAACGATCTTCAGTTCAAGTGGATAACGAATATAGTAATTCTTAAAGGTAAGCGAGTCTTGTTTTAGAGAAGAGATATCAAGATCGGGAAATACGCGTGTCGATAAATACGTATCCATTTAAAAGCCGAGCCCTTCTTTCAAAGTTAACGAGGTTATTAAAGTTATTGCTTACGTAATATCTGAGATCTGTGCGCGTTCCTTACCCATAAAATTTCCGAGCCACTCTATTGGCTCGCTGTTATTAATATCATAAAATTGATTGACATATGCGTTTTAAAAGCCGAAATTACTTATATTTTAATAATATGGATTACAATTGACTCACGTAGTACTTGGAGCACCAAATTGGCGCACCCATTTAATGGAGGATACATTAACGAGACCTATATTTGGTTGGATGCCAAACGAGAGCTTCGTGGCCGTTTCTGCCATTGTACTTTTCTTGGCAGTGTCAATGTGCATAGTCGGTGCCACCGTAGGATTTATCAAGTAAGTTACGTTGATTACGAATACGTATTTAAACGATGAATAAAAATTTTGCAAATCAGGTTCCAAGGTTCTTTGAAGTCCAAGGAACCAACGGTCGCTAGTAACGTGGAAAGTGGAAAAAGTTCTTTTATGACAAAATTCAAAAAGGGATTGAAAACAAGTTCATTGAGAACGTCAGGAAGAGTTTCAGAAAGCAATGAGAATACCGAGACCGATGATTTGCTCCAAGGAGGAAATAAAGGATCGAAAGAAAAAGATCGTAGGGATACCGAAGAATATACAGAAGATACCAGTCCGTCGGACAGTGAAGGAGTGCCGAAAGAATCGTTGGAGACTAAAAATTTCCTAGATAGGTGGAAGCTGAAGAAGCGGGAGAAACAAGTCCCTACAACAAATGAAGTGACCGATGAGTCGGAGAGAGAAAAATTACTAAATGCAAATAATACAGACGAGTATCAGAGCGATCAGCCGACAACAAATTAAACATCTTGCTTTATTAATATCATCAAAGTATTGTTTGTTTCTCGGTACTGAAAAGGCCACGACACAGAAGACACTCTCATTGTTAATCGGAGAAACAGGCGAGTCTCGTAAAAAGCTGCGTAAAATCGAGAGACGATCACCTCACGGAGGAGTAACCGTGGGAGTCGACTCCGCTATAAGGACTCGACAAGGAGCTAAGAGAGCAGCGAGAATTGCAGAAGCAGAAGGGGCAGGAGAGAAGTGCGAAGGGAGGAAGGAGGGATGGTAGAGGAGGGTGGGAGGGAGGGAGGGAGTAGCAAGGTGTAAGGAATACGCGGGCGTGTACGAAGCGTGGCTATATACGAAGTACGAGTTCTCCACACGTTCTGTACTCACGTGTGCGGCAGAAGAGGAGGAGATGCCGAGCAAAACTTCTTTACTGCCACGTACGAGTATCCAGCTCGTTCGCGAAGTGAGTTGGATTCCCGTAGCAGGTTGGCAGGAGATTGGTAGGAAAGGAAGGAACGGGGGAAAAGAGAGTAACACGAGATGAGAAGAGTGAAGAAAATAAAAAGAGAGAGAAAGAGAGAGAGAAGGAGAGAGAAGGAAAGATGTCCTGGCTGTTAGCTGGAAAAGGCTGAAAAGAGTGCAAGGAACGACAGGTGCCGAGTCGCCCACGTGGTTAACTTAAGCAGCCGTAGACAAGAAGGACCAAGAGAAAGAGGACGAAGAGAAGCGCAAGGCCGACGACGAAGACGACCAAGACGTAGCCTCGCTTCCTCGTCGTGAAGTAGAAGTATCTGGTTCCTCTTCTCTATGCTCGCTCTATACTCGCGCGCCCGGGTGCGAGTATAGTCAGATCAGAGGATGAGTCGAGAAGAACTGGAAGAGGAGAAGGGCTACCCATTCGGTAGCAAATGCTGGTAACCCGTCGCAAGGTCAAGATCAGTCGGTTAATCCCATCCAGTCAGCCGAGGGCCCTGCACCTTGCACAACGAACGACACGCTTGTTCTCTCGTTCGCGTATCGATACGTTATTTTCTTACTTGACTGTGTTATCACTTCAGATTGATTACTCGCATGGTTTTATTATCATTGAGATTATTGTTCGTGAAATTCGCTTAGTTCCGAGACTGATGGGCTGTTTGGTCCAGTGTTGGTAAATCGAGAGGAATTTTTGTGAAATTTGAGAGGAACGAGATGCTCGGACGGATCTAATAGTTTCATTTATTTATCTGAAATAATCACTGGTGAGCGGTGTATTAAAAATTGAAATTATAAATTATATGCATTTCTTTCACTGATCAATACTGTAGCAGACTTTTTGATTGATCATAATTTTTTTTTTTCAACTGACATACTATTATACTGGTTGACTCGGTGTAAATTTTAATACAACAACGGATTCACGGTGGAGGTGAAGTTAGGGAGTCTGTAGCGGCTCTTCAAAATCTTCACTTTGAAGAGCCTCTCTCTGTTATGGAAACTTGCGTCTTGATACCAAAAGAATTTTCCCTGGTACTGACAAACGACCAATCCACATGCAAGAATCTTTTTAAGAATGATACGGCCACGCTGGTAGCCGGTCTACGAGTATCAGTATGGTCCAACGTCTTCATACCTTCAGGAACCCTTATCTATCCGTTTCAAGGTTCAATCAGATTCGACAAGATAGATCTCTACTCCCTGCTTGATGACAATGACGTGAGTATCTTCCAAAATAATAATAATAATTCATAATATATTTAATACATCCAAATTTCATCTTCCACCCCATACTCACTTCTTATGTTTTCTAACTTATAAGTTCAATCACTGGTACACCGTCTAATGTGTCTTTAGATCAGGCGCGAATATGGCTGCTACGACGAGGTATCTTTTTCAAATTACAATCTAAACAAACGACAATGTAATTGGATAAGATTTCTACGTATCGTACAATCCTACAACGACCAAGTCAATCTCATAGGAACAAAGGTCAAAGGTGAGTCGAAAAAAAATTGTTCATAATTACCCAAGCGTTTCCATAATCTTAAAAGTGGTCCAAACCAATTAAATATTTATGTAATTTAGGGGAGCCGATATTTGAAGTCATAAAGGATGTCCAACCTGACACAGAATTAGTAGCATGGTTTCTGCCAGCATCCCAAGAAAATTTTGTCTTTATATCGCATGACGTATGCTCGCGTTCTGCAATCTACAGGTGCACCATCGATTCCATTTTGAATGGTAAGTACGAAATGGTTGTATATACACACTAACGGTTTGAGATTAATGTAACAACCTCGTAGGATCTTAATGATACCGGACGCGCGTTTCCTGCAGCTACGGATTGATCTTTCTTTATGATCTGAAAAGAAATTGAGAAGACGTGTGTCTTAACGTAACTATACCTGTTGCTGGATTCGTACTTACTTAAGTAGCACCCGGTTGTAATTGAGTTGGCTATTGATTCTCTGATAATGATAGATTACGCTTTAGTTAACATAACCTCCTTTCGTAACCCAAGCACAAATAGGAAAGTCAGTTTATGGCGTCTGAGAATTTAACGGATAAGTTATTACGAATGGACACTCCATCTTCCCACTCTACTAGCTTCTCTTATCCTTTATTGCTTCTCTTCGTCTTCTTATTCTTCTTCGGGACTGAAAGTTTGTAAGAAATACCATGCCAGGAGTGCAACTAAGGACCGTCTAGCTGCCACCACCCATTGTACTGTCTTTTATTCCTTGCGAGAGCTACACATTTGAATCACAAGCGGCCACCTTGATCCGACCGACAAAAATTCCGCCCGATATTTGCATTTCAGATTTGTAGACGGTCTCATTATTTTCTTTTCGATTGCGCGCGCTTGCCGCCAACCCGAATACACTATAACCGTATGATTTCCAGCTTGAGGGTCTTGCGCGACGTTCCTTGAGATTCTAGAACGTAGCGCAGCCATACCGTAACTAATTCGCCTTTGACTCTGAATGGCGACGGTGAATATATTTATTGAGCATTCATACGATGTCGTATATAGATATACCAAAGAGAAATGGACCTATCTACCTCCATCTGTACATTATTCGCAAACTACCAGGGATGCCCAAGAGATATTAGCGGCAAAGATAAGAAAGGCAATACAAAGGACTATTTCTTAGCACGTTAAGGTTCCCTGTGATATTTTAGAGTCGCCGCTGGACCTTTCCATGGCTTTGCTCTCGGATCACTCGTCAACCTCGAACACAGCTTCCTTCTACGAGGTAGACGAGTACGAGTCGACTTCAGAGGAATCATCCTCGTCCACTCTGTCCTTCGTGGGAGATCATTTAGACTGCAGCATCCTCACGACGATCAAAAGAGGAGAGAGAGTCCTACTACCGTGTGAAGTTTGCGGCAAATCCTTCGACCGTCCATCACTCCTCAAGCGGCATATGAGAACTCACACTGGTACGCTAGATATGAGTAATGTCAAGGCAGCTTCTATAGAAATTCAAAAATGGCTCAGGGCGACGTTGACAATTTTCAAAATGCCATGGCGAGTCTCCCGGCGATCGATCGTCGGCGCGAGATCGCCATCGCTGGCAAAGTAGAGTACACATGAAAAAGAGAAGTAGAAACGCGAGCACAGTCGTGCCAAGATAAATGAGTCCGAGTAAACTTGCAAAATGGCAAACCGACAATAATTTATCCGGTACTAAATTGAAGGAGAGAAGCCGCACGTCTGCATGGTGTGCAACAAGGGTTTCTCAACCTCGAGCTCACTGAACACGCACAAGAGGATACACAGCGGTGAAAAGCCACATCAGTGTCTCGTATGCGGAAAGAAGTTCACAGCCTCGTCTAACCTCTACTATCATCGAATGACTCACATAAAGGTATGTTCACAGTTTCGTCACTCCAAAATCAACCTTCATAAATAAGGGTTATGGCCACTGACAAGCGTACCGTCTCAATATAATTCTACCGGTTTTACCATAGAAATCGAATCGATAGGCTAACTTCAGATGGTATGTTTGTCGCGTATAACCCTTTATGTACCTACGGTAATTAACCGATCCGAACGATATACACTTTAATTCCTCCTAAATGTAACGACAGACGTTCCATCATTAATTCAACTAGAATCTTTCACTTAGTCCTGCTTTTAAGGTTTAACGAAGTCTGTCAGATAATTAGAAAACACGAAGCTACGTCGATCAAAAACTTTTCATTTATCGTAAAGAAAACTGTATGAGTTTCTCTAATCCGTCGAAGTAATGATATCTGAGGAGCCATATAGACTGCTCTGCCATCAGCTACTGTAATTGGCCCATTACTTGCTACCGCTTGGAATGCAATCCAATTAGAGAGACAGAGAACGTACGTACCTCGAGGCTGTTCTGCGTTACTGCCGCGCACTGCCCATACTTTTGAGTTTCACTTATACGCCATTAAAACTCTGGATCCACGAAACACTCTCGTAAGCTCACTTGCCCCGACGTCCCCCGTATCCGTGAAATGAAATTAAAGAGCGCCGAGTTACGCGGAGCTGACTTTATCTAAATACCGTGTGTTCGTAAATCAGACCAGAATGAAATTGCTTGATCGACTTCGGGGTAAATGAAGCTTAATTAAACCTACGAATGGATAAGCTTCCATGCTGAATGAAACGTCAAGTCAATTCACAATCGATACCCATTTAATTACGTACCTCGATTGGTTATTCTAATTTTGAAATATTAATTATTCCAACCAACTCCTCCTACCAGTTGCTGCAATTTCATCCGACAGCGTATCTTACCCGCATACGTATTACATCCACGTACGTGCACTCTCTATACTGTAGCATATACTCCTATCGGCAGGTGAATCTCGAATCACGTATGTGTACCTACATATGTACATATCTACCAACATACCTAAATATATAGATATACAAGAGAACTCACGTCCAGTCTAACGAGCCGCGACTACTCGAACACACCGGTTTTAGTTTAGCACAATTATTTACTAGGCACGTATAACACACGGTAAATAATTGTCGCTCTACCGTTGCCAATACCAAAGCTATAAATTATACGAATTAACACTGTTAATTGCTTATGAAAGTTTTTCATCGAGCTTTACATCCGATTGAGAATCGCCGTTATGGAATTCAATCGTTTGTTCATACAGGAATTCACGAACGATTTTAATCAACGTTTTCAGGAAAAACCACACAAGTGTTCGCAATGTTCTAAGTCCTTTCCCACACCTGGTGATCTCAAGAGCCACATGTATGTTCACAATGGATTGTGGCCGTTCAGATGTCACATTTGCAGTCGAGGGTTCAGCAAGCCGACAAATCTTAAGAATCATATGCTGCTACACTTGGGTAGATGCTCGAGCAAGAAATTCATTAAGTCCCTGCCTGATTTGTGACTCCATCATTAACTTGGTAGACGCTGTTTACGATAAGTACCTATAAATATGCGCATCTACACTCTAATGAATATTATCTGGACGTCCATATCTACTGCCATTAAAAAATCATTTTCATTTACCATGGAACAATCGTTACTCGTCACGTCAATGAACGCTTCATTTGTTCGAGATAATGATCTTGAGTAATTAAATTTATTCTGATCGAAGGATGTGATCTACATTTTTTTTATGTCATCAAGTGGTTAATTATAGATAGATTTTTAATGGAGTGTATATCAAATTATCAATGTCGATCGATACTTGGTATGAAAATATTTTTGATGAAATATTCGAACAATGGAACGATATGTTATCGCACTACTATTCGCACTGATAGGTTAATAGCAGCTCAATAATTTATTTCAAATAAACGCGCCATCGTCTTATGGTAACGCGACCAATCAAAATGGATCTACCTCGGCCATGCGCTGGTGGATATCGATATAGAGATAAGGAAGATAATTTTTACTAATTACATTCTATCTATATTATTCTGGAAAATAGTGAGCGTTCTTTTCTTAAAGTTAATGATTTACGTGTAATATTATTCGCATGCGTGTCTAGCTTTAGGGAATGTTTGTGTGCTGCCATATTTTTCAATTGTTTCAATTAAATATCGTGTCTATTTATTGTTAATGACACTACGCTATGTACAAAGCATGACCAATATTGTTCGTTGCCATTACCGTTAAATTTAATAGATAAATGGCATTCTATTAATAGCTAATAATCGCCATTGACTATTTATATATTTTACAATCCAATATATTATCATAATACGCCACGCACTCGGTGTTATTATAGTTTTGCCAATAACCCGATGTTAATAAAAATATTAAACGGAAGATTACACGCCTTATATGAATTTCACTGTGCGTAGAAACAACTGTCCTCTTTGTCCTTTAATTTATACGAATAAAGATATCGTCTGGGAAAATACAATGAGAGCTGATATTCTTTTTTTTTTTTGTAAATATTCTATTAAACAGAACACAATTTGGAGATATTTCAGATTGCATTTTGCCATGTACACTTTTTTCACCAGACTAATATTTTATATTGGTTTTTTATTTTTAAATTTCTTTCATATTGAAATATCACGTGACACTCCTTACATCCCGTGGCCACCGCTACCAAGACCAGCCTTGGTGTCGGCAGGTACTTGCTTTTGAAAACAGTCGTCCAGGAACTGCGCCATCGACAGATACAGATGTCCCTTTACACTTGCCAAGCTGTGACTTACGTCCGGATACACCTAGAGAACATTTCGCATTTTAATCCAAGACTTTATCAGCGGTTACGAGGACGCTCGAGAAAATTTACGGATGGCCCGTAACGACGATAACGTCAATAACGATACTAATTCAAGAGGATAAACCTGTTGTCTGAAAAGAATTCCTTTTTTGGCGAGATGTCGAGCGAGCGCCATAGACTGCTGGAACTGAGCGTTGTCATCCGCCGTTCCATGAACCAAATAAAACATTTTATTGCGTAAATTTTCCACTTTGATATACACGTCAGACTCTGCGTATCCTTTGTAATTTGATGTCACGTTTGGCGACCCCATGTATCTCTCCGCGTAAGCGGAATCTGCGAATAACATTATTTAAAAACGAATCAATTATTTCTATTAATAATAATTTAGTATTATTTCAATAATTATTACCATATAATTTCCAAGACACCACCGGCGCCACGCTTATCCCACATTGAAACACATCCTGTTTAGGATGTGCTAGTACAAGAGCTGCTACGAATCCACCATAGCTCCATCCCCACACAGCCACGCGTCTCTTGTCCACGAAGTGAAGAGAATCCCGCAAATATCTGTATGACAAAGTAATATATTTTAACAATAAAAATACATCTTTCTCTCTATCTGCCTTTTATGTCTTTTTCACTTACTCGGTAACTTCCAGCTGATCAGCCACTTCGACAGAACCAAGTCTGTAGTAAACTTCATGAAGTAGTTTATAACCCTGGCCTCCGCTTCCTCTACCATCAATCTGAGCAACTATCACGCCTTTTCTACTGGCAAGATAAGTATTCCAGTCGATCTTAAACATCTCGGTAACCAACTGAGTACCAGGCGCTCCATACCTGAGGTAAGAAAATCATTTTTCAAAATAATTCAGCCTCATCTGACTATCCAGTATCCACATTTCTTTTTTTAATTACGTACACTTGAACTACCATGGGATAACGTGTGATTTCGTCCTCTCGTAAACCAGGTGGTAGATACAACCTAACCTGTGCATTATAACCACCACTTATCTGAACTGGGAATGTTTTTATCTGCGGAAGCGCCAGCTTCGATACCCTTTCCTGAAAATAACAAAATTGCCAATAAAAATATCAACAACGAGCGTCGCGTCGCTTATTATTTAATACTCACACGAAGTAACGTGTTGTTCTGAAGCAGAGCAATGAAACGTGGTTCAGGCATTTCCGTTTTGTACAACGACACAGTAGGTATACCTGGACCCAAGCATTCCAGTACAAAGTATTCCAAACCAGGCGAAAAGACAGCACTGTGATACTGGCAAGGTTCCATCAAATCTTAAACAAACGGAGATGAAACGTTAAAAAAGATCTGGGAAATTACATTATCTTCACATATGGACGAACGATATCTATACAATACAAATGTGAGCAACACTCGAGATAAAATTAATAAAAAGCACTATACAATATCGTCCAATTGATTCATGCCAATATATCCAGACGTGTGCGGACATGGATCCTCGAGTAGTCGACCTGCTGTTCGATCAATCTTATGCAATTGCCTCCATAGGGATGCGATCAAAGGTACCTAAAAAAAGGATCTTATCCTTCAAGAAAATTCATAGCTGCATATATACGTAATATCAAGCCAATCGATAAATTTTCATTGTTAACGCGCAAGCGTCTTGATCTCATCCCTGCTCGACGTTACAAATATAAATAACACTTGCGCAAGAAACTGTGTATCAACGATAAATAGTTGATTATCATAAGGCACATTTAAAGCATATAGATCACTTGACGCTGAGCAGGAGAAAGGCGGGATAAGCTTTGAAAAATATTTCAAATTACATTATTCACCCTATGATCCCCTCGATAACAATATGATATATCATTCTGAGCTTATCCTCCCTCAAACTGTGCATCGTCCATTTTCTCCGTATGTATATATATATATATATATACATATTCGATATAAAAACCGACACATCCATTTTTACCTTCACGTAATCCCTCGCATCGAGATCACCGCGAAAGCATCGATAACAATAGCAATGGTTTTTTAAACGAAATTCAAATATTATCACGAATCTCCGGCAATCACCGTAATACAGGAAACAAAGGGTATTAGTCACGACGTATTATACAAGTATAAAAGTGATGTCCTCATCCATCATATACATAGATATCGAATGAACGTGATTTATTGCGTATAGAGATGATATAAAGACAGTCTGATTCTAAGAATATAGGTATACAGAGAATGCTCGATATATCTCGTGCTCGAAAAAAGATCAAAGAGAAACGTGTACTACGTAGAATCAATTGGAAGACCGTGAATAGATGACAATTCTGAACATATAAAATATACAATCATGATTCTATTATCTGGGATAAAGGACATAGCGCTTTTATTTTCTCTTATCTAAGCCGCATACAAAGATGGCCGACAAACCGTGTTACGGTGGTATACTCGTAAATAAATCGATCGAGCCATCTATAAATGGCCATGTTAGGCGTAACGGTATCCCGAGTCTCTTGATAAAAAAAATATATAGATCGAATATATTGTAAAAAAAATATTTATATATAATCGGCATATAATATACAGTCTGCTTTAGTCATCTGCTTTAATTCTTTGTGATCATTCCACAGACTCGCCGCACGCACACATACACATACACGCACACGCAAACGCGCCATTATATAACAAAACATGTATTTCAACTAACAGAAAAGCGTTATATACCGTCTCTACCTGATTACGTGTGGCCACCGTCCATCACTCTGTCAGCACTCATATACAAGATGGCAATAAACGGTACGAATAAGAAGGCTCTGGGTCAGGAATGCCGCACCTTAGGCCAGGCGTTGGTATTTTGCCTGCTGTGACTGTTGTCCCAATAATGGCAGCTGTTAAGAAATCTTTACAATAAATCGACATCTGAATAATGCCAGGAACGGTAACTGCCTGGGCAGGCTATGTATAAACATTGATAATGGGGGAGACTAACCTAAAAACGCCTCGAACTATCGTCCATTTGACTTATCACTGATCGTTTCTATATATAAGCTCTTAGTAGGACTTCCGGTTATACGCGTTAAGCCTATCTCCTCCTTCGCGAAGGAAGAAGCGTGATCCTAAAACCACCCCTAAGCCACAAATGATATACGCTTTTGTCTATGATCCGGTTGCTCGAATAGTAAGCTAGGTCATGTGCTATGATATATGATTTATATATATATATATATATATATATGTGGCTACTTGCAACAATGGTGAAAAGGAGGTATGCGGTTTATGCTTATAAGAAAAAAAAAACAGCTTATTTACTATGATCATGTTGATGCGGATGAAAGACAAAGGAAATTCTAAGAGGTTCTTGTGAACACTACTATGCATTAGGCAAACTACTTTATCCGATGGGGTGGACCTGGATCACATGCTACTTTCATAGATGGTGCAAATATTGATCGGAGAAGATAGGAAGCTGATGATATTGATATATAGGGATCATTCTTCTACATTTTTGGTCGATACGAGTCCTCGTCTATTAATCTGGCTAGCCCAAGTCTACTGAGACATAAATAAATACGCCCAATGTATACCGTGCATTTATCTAGCAGCGTTACTCGGGAATATAATGTATCATAATCTTGCGAAATAATCAAAGGGACAGGACGATGCTATTGCGTTAAAATTTATTGGGTTATTGATTCCCATGTTAAGCGTCGTAAACTTTAAAGAATTAACACTGTATCAATGAAGCGTACAATATATTCCCAATATGGTATCTTCAGTGAAATACACCGTATACACGTGTGCCATGTAAAAAAATTCCTACCAACTCGTGTACGTATGTGCGTGTGTGTGTGTGTGTCAGAGAAATATTGAACAAGCGATACGTTTTTTTAAACCTTTCAATTATTATCGGAATCCAATTAAAACGATGAATTCTCATATAATATGGAGTATTAGAATAAAGGTATAAACGAAGAGAATAATTAATCAAGTCAATCCATCAAATAATATAGTTATACTCCTCTATGGCTGAATTCATCAGGCATACTTACTTGATGTAGGTTTCATCTTTGTATTCTCTTTCCTACTAGGTCCAATCTCCACGTTTCCTTGTTCCACAGTCTCCACCTGAGCTTCATACTGATCGCTCCAATCGCTCCTGTCTGTCCAACTGTTATAACGACTTCCGGATGCGTGCACCTTGTTCTGACCATCGGCGAGGACGTAGTGACTCTCAATCTTCGAAGAGCTTGTACAGGTCAGGCAAACTGGTGCATGTAAAGGAGATCCGACATGAGGCAATAGAGAGCTGACACGATAAAGATGTCGTTGTCCAGGATGCAGTTGAGGAATACCAATAAAATAGCTTTAACAGAATGTCAACGTTAAGGTATTTCCACTTCCGGATTGGTTCAGGAATTTTGTGTCTTTGTTACTCACATGGTGTTGTTCACCTGGTCCCATGCAAGTATACGAGATACTTCGAATCTTCCATGGGTTAAAGGTACTACTTGCTTTTCTAGAACATTTACGCGTACTATGTGCTTGTAATAACCGGATGGTCCATCTCGTACTGGGATTATAGCTATGTAACTGCTACCATTCGAAGAGAACAAGGGTGACTCTGGTGGAGTATCGACCCAGCCTCGACCCTCACCGACAACTCGTTGAATCTCCTGAATTAAGAAATTTTCACAGGGATGAATTAGATGAGAAAACTAATTTTGAGAAAAATTTCAAAAATAGAGAACAAACCTGACAGTGCCATGTAGGACTTTTGCAGACAGTTACTACTGAAAGGTTTTGTGGACGTGTGAGCCACGTTATGCAAACTTCTGTCAATGAGATCCAAGCTGCCGTTGTAAAGTAATGCTCTCTGTAAAGAAAAATTCAAAGTTTTCATAATTTCTAAATTCGTTTGATGTTCTTATGCTTATTTGGAGAATCTTTGAAGTTTCTTTGAACTAGTCTCTTTCTTCTTTAAATGCTCGAATCTAAATTTCTCGGCAGACTCTTAATGTTTGCTAATTTTTCTTCGTTGGAATTTGTTCCTGCGCTTTTACAAACGATAAGGTACTCGACGAGAGAGTTTAGGTACTATTTTATTTAGGACACACAAAGCGACTTGTCGGAGTTCATGCAGATCTATACTTTTAATAGGCTATTGATCTAGATCTGGATTTAAGCCGTATTATCTAGATTTGCCACATGGGATTGGGAAACAAAGCCAAGACTGTAAGAATGTATTTCTATGCAACGTAAATTCGACCGTGCGTTTGTCGCAATTACGTTTTTACAATTGAGAGCCTTTAACAAAAGGATTTGTGCGGGCAATATTAATTAACTCTAAGCCGGATAAATAAACTCACTCAAGCTCGATGACGGGTGGCGGTTTCACTACCTTCGTATGAATATTCTTTGGATCGGCAAGATCGGCAACGTATAGTTGTACCAAAGGATTTGGCGTTCCGGGCTGTAAAATCAGGATTACCATTTTCGTTGTTATTAAAAAAAAAGGAATGCGTGCTTCGAATTATACCGGATAGTCATAGCTTCACTGGCTGGGGATATTAACTACGGATCACAAGTGCAAAAGGTACTATTGGCAGCCGCAGATAAAAATCAATTAAAGCTAATCAAGAATTTTCAAGGTCCTTCTTGCTATCGTATTTCATCATTTTTTTTATGTAATGTACTTCTCAATTAGAATCATTAAAAAAACGGCTAAGAGGATTATCCCCAAAATGTTATTATTCTTCTTATAAACCACATCACTTTTACTTCTTCACGATGATATCTTATACCTTTGGATATCTCAGGGATCGAATATCAGGATACAAGGATTTACTCTCTTCCCCGAACCAAGATATATGCATTTCCGCCACGAAGGAATCATTAAATGAAGCATACAGCATCATATGGCCATCCTTTGACATCCACAATGCCTGGTCAGTACGTAGAATCTCTTCTGCATACAAATTAATAAATCAATAACCACTCAATGTCAATATTCAATTATTTCATCTTTCCTTCCGAAATCTTAACGAGAAATTATAAATCCTCTGCTTCTTACGCACCTTCGTACAGCCAATCAGGTAATCCATTCGACAGAATTCCAGGTATAGCCGTATCGGTTACACGATACCCTGTATTGCTCAAGGGACCTGGTTTGTAATAGATATCATAATCGTGAACCATTACCAGTCCATGACCTTGAGGGGTCCATTGTGCCAGCAATAAATATGGATGAGCATTCCTTTCAGGATATGGAGACAATCTTATAGTTTCACTAAAAAAAGAAGAATAACAATTTTTTTAAATCATTAAAACCACTATGGGTCATCGATGAACTATTTTAATGACACAAGCTTCTTTAATTGTGACCAGTTATCAGTAGATATGAGTTTACTAAGGCAAGTGATATTACCTTCAAGAAAACAATCAATCTCTAGAACTTATGGCGTACAAGATTGTATACAAACCGTGTATTTACGTCGTAAATGACATACTGTGCCAAGTATGAGTATCGAAATAGCTTCTTAACATTTTGTGCAAGAATTAAATATCTGTGATCCGGCGACAGGGAGAATTTAGCAGGATTCAATCTTCTCTGTGAATTAAATACAAAGCAATTTGCATCCGTTTCACGATACACAATATCTACCCTCAATTATCAAATACAGTGAGTATAAAGTGCTCGGTCCAAAGTTCAAAGTTCGTTATTGCACCTTAATTGCAAGCTGCATCAAGGTATAACATAAAATGCAACACGCGACAGAAATCCATTCGTTAACAGGAACGATTATTTGAATAATCTACAACCTCGTCATATTTTAATTTCCCCACTTTGTCGACCTGGCACTTTTTAACCCTCCAGCGAAGGTAAACGCAAACACCCTGACCTCGTCGATGGTACATCCATATGTATAAACTTACGAAGGTCTCGTTAGGCATCAAGCTGTGAGAAGTGATGTTGAGATCAGAAGCATCCAGTAAAGAAATACCACCCCAGGCATCGCGGTAACATATATGTCGATTGTTCACCCAAGTACCATTAAACAGCAGGGGAGTCAGTTCTCCGGATAGAACCTAATGGACAAGAGGGTGTATGATACATGAAATTGCAATTAGACTATTTTTCCTTTGATTAACACTAACGATAACAACCCCCGATCATGTTCAGTCATATCTATTTTTTATAATAATAATTCTGTCTACCACAGCGATAAAATTAAAAGCATACGCGTAACTGAATGTTATGGAGTTATTTCAGATACATTGTAGGGAATGTACAGAATAGGATAAAGCTAGTGCACTTACATCGAATAGCCGTAAACGGGTGCCTCTCACACGAGGACCTTCATCGGGAGGTGTGAGCAGAGCCACTGATGTAACAATGAGAGCAAGCACTGCGATGATGACGAGCAAGGCGATTAGGATGCCGCGCCAGTTTCTTTGATTTGGATTGGCTGATACCAGCTCCTATTATATATAATCATTATTGTAGAAAATGTCTTGATATACATTTTGATTAATGTAACAGATAATTAGACTCTGAGAAAAACAGTTTCAGGATAATTTCACACCGTAACAACGGGGGTTGAATGTCTTTCATGAAAATAGGATTGGGACGCGGTGGATTATAAGGGATTAGGCGAATAAAAAATGTAATAAGTTCGAGTGTAAGAGAAAAGGCAGACATATATATATATCTACTCTATCTGTAGAGTTTGAACTAGTAGCCAGCCATTAATCCATGGATCCACAGGTGCCCGATTACTCCAGATTCAAAATCTTGGCACGACTTGGATTAATGGCGGCAGCATCGTCATAGAGAAAGCTCCGTCATAGAGACTTCTCACGAAATCTTTTACCTCCATTCACTCACAGTGGCCTTCCTGCCTCTGTGGAAGAGTTCAAAAGCAAAATAGGCTGACCCACGTGAATGCTTAGCGCTTGCATATCCGAGAGGAATATGCACACACAAGCTATATAGCTAAATCTATATATGGACATTCTATATATAATAAATATAACCCTCGAAGCGTGACCTTTCCGAGAAAAGAAAACCACTTGCAATTAGCCTAACCCTCATTGACATCCTTGTAGGTTATCTTTAGCCGGGTATCCTTTATGAAATCATTATTAACCATTGTCAGTGTTTGTGCACATCTATGTAGCTCCGTGTTTAACAAAAGATAACCTTACCTACCATCCTTGACTCTTGTGTACATGCATGCTTTGGTGAATACGTTTGTATATGTAAAAGAAATTATTAGCAATGTCAGTCTGTTCCCGCGAAGCCATTTTAATTTCTCGTGCTTCATTGCCGTGGCAAATGACAATTGGCCACTTCCTATTGGCACCTCATTAAAACATTTATCGACGATACCCAACAAGAAGTCTCTACAGCCAGGAGTGTGAATAACAAGAACAGTCGTTCTTGGCTCGAGCAGCCAGCTAGCGAAGGGGCAGTCAGCTGCTGCTTAAATCGATAGAGGAAGGCCCACTGAGGCGCTGCGGTGTGGAGAGGATGACTACGTATACGTAGGTCGGCAAGTCCCGCGCAAATCTACGCGCGTTGCGGCCTCATAAATTTTTAAAAATTTTTTCACGCCCGTTGTGCGGATGACGCAGGTATTGTTAGAGAAATTCTAACTGGAAGTCTTGGAAAAGTAACGAAAGTATTTGACGTTTTTTACGGCTCTTGAGAAAAATATGTATTGAGTGAAATATCATGAATTTAAATCGTAGTAGATGCATCGACATTTTTAAATTTCTTACAAATTATTTCCCTTCTATGACAATTTTAATCGCGTAGTGTCGTCCTGTCGGTTGGAGTATTGACTTTTCACGGGAATCGTAATATCACGGCAGATACAATGCCATTGTTCGTTATATAATAAGAATATTCATTCCTAAGAAAAACCCATGCGCTGCTTGCTGGAAATCCATTCTCTCGCGATATCACGCAGTACAAAAATTACGTTTTTAAATGTGTATCGAACCCGCTCGAACGACAAAGCGATTTACTGATTTGCAGACTCTAGAACATCCCAAGGGAGTATCCGACGTCAGGATATAAAGTTTAATAGATAATATTGATATGGAATAGGCACATTACAAACCACAAATATTTATTTAAAAAAATATATAATACACTAATATACGCAATTAAATATTTTCAACTGACAGTGTCTGATTATCAGTGTTTTAATACATTTGTCGTCAACAGTACATCAATCAAGATGGATGATAAAATAACTTCGAAATATACAAACAATAAAAACAGAATAAAATATAAAAAATAATTGTCACAATAATCGAATAAGTGAGGCTACAATATCCTATTCTACACCAAATTAATGGTGTACCAATCAAGTTATATATAATTAATTACCTCGTCGTCGTAATTGTTATCGTGGTCTGCCATCGGTGTCTATAAGGAGGAGCACCCAATATCCTTTTAAGATTTTCACGATAAACGAATAACTCTTAACACCTTGCTTATTCTCTCTCTCTCTCTCTCTCTCTCTCTCTCTCTTTCTTTCTCTATCTCACTCTTTCTTTCTCTCTCGTTCTCGCTCTCTTTCTCTCACACACCCTCTCTCTCTCACGCCCACCCTTCAGTCCCTTTGGTGAGTACCGATGTGGTTGCGCTTTACGGATTTTTGCTACTGAGCGAAGATCCCCAGTGATGCTGCGATCATGGAGGCTGCGCGATGCGGAAGTTGCGCAGAGGGTAGGTCCAGAGAAACAATAAAAAATATATATCCTCACTCGCCGGAATTTCTGAGTGATCGTGTATATATATATACATATATATATATATATATATATATTTCTCTCTGACGATATCAACGGTTTTATGATGCTACCGATCTAGATATATTTATAAATGTACACGTTCTTTACGTTACTAAAAATTGTAACGGCACGACGACCAGTTGCCATATGAAACGTATGCGATGAACTGAAATATGTGTATATTATATGTCTGCATATATATATATATACATGGTTTTCCTTGATAACGAAACTTTTGCGCATAGCGAACAGTTTAAATGCACGGAATGGTATTATTATTGCAGGCATCGTGTATAGGGCTCGCTTCGTGTTACCTTGCTGTTCGATATTTGAATAGGATCGAAGAATTATTATTCACAGTGTTATATAGCTCTCGTTTCATATTCCCTTCTTCAATCTTTCTCTTTATTAATATGTATATGAGGATGTATGTGTATATATAGGTACTTCAGTTGAGAAATTATTTGGCTGGATTCTTCTGATTATATTGTTTTATTAGCAAAGGGTTGAGATTACGAGAAATGACTTTGACATCATTTGTTAATTATGCTGACGTATATACATATATGCTATAGGGACAAGGCAATAAATGGCTGATGATGGGCAACGCTCAAATGTGGAACATGATGCTGGTTACGAGTTTTCTTGACTTATCTTTTTAAAGAAAACCGGATTTTCTGCTCCTCTTACATTACAAGTATTGACATATTCAAATAATTGAAGTAATGATATCATTAAATTTGCTTTATAAAAGAAGCGTGTGGAGTTTATTGAAAGTTTGTTAGGACTTGTGAAGATTTGAATATTATATTTATTAAGGTACAGGTAGGTGATTCTTTAATAATATAATATTCAACAGTTTATGTGCGTGCGTCATGGTGTGAGTACAATAAAATCGATTACAGAACTTTGGAATATGACCTGAATATTGACTGAACGTTACCTTGCTTTAAAATCAATAATAACAGAACAAAATTGTTGGGAATTCTCGTATTAAATCGGTTCAGGTATAATGGTATGTAAATGTGAATTAAAATACTGAGTAGAATCTATTTCGAAAGCTACAGAATGGGCGCAAAATCTACAGTAGCGCCGACATTTCAAAGCATGTGTTTGATTTGGTTACTGATGCTTGGCTGTGCTTGACGTCTACCTGGTCTAACCTATTCTGAATTGTACTTTGTTAAGGAAAGTTAAATATTAGTTGTACCTAAAAAGATACAGGTACAGAATTAATCTGTTTGTGATATATGATATACTGTATAACGTTTTCTTGTTGTTAAACGTTATGAAACATAAATAGTGACTATTTGGAATCATTAAGTCTTACATGACAGTTTAACGTGGAATTTTTCCATAAGCCTGTAAGAGAAGAAAATTATATTCAAGTATTTGTCTCAAAAGAGTATTAGCCATGTCTAATACTACTGTTTCTGAAGGGGTATTTCGAAGGGTTGAAAAACAAAGCGTTGTAAGTTATCTAAATAAAATATCCACCTTGTGTATAAATGTACATTTAATTAACATTAACTTTCTTTTTAGAATAAAGCATTGGATATTCTGAAATCCAAAGTAATCAATACAAAGAAAAAGAGGGATAAGCATAATAAGGAAATTCTCAATTCTAAAATTCAGTCGTATTGTATTTCAACTATCAACAATAGAAGGAAAAAAAGGAAATCGCCTGCTACAGTGTTTAATCGTAGCTCAGCTTTTTTAGAAATGCGCTCCTGTTTAGCACGTCATGATTGGCGTCATCTCCAAGAACTATTTCACATAACATTGGATGCACCTTTAGAATATGAACCAATCAAATGGAGATATGCATTAATCATTTTAATGTGTAGTCCGGACAGTAGTGCATCGAATCTTAGACAATTTTTTGAACTATGCCTTGGTAATCAAGCATTTGAAGAAACAAATTTCCTTGAAAGGATATTTTCAACAAAACCAAGTTTTGAAATAGATGAAACCACAAAATACAGTTTCTCACGTTGAATAACCATCTTGTTTATGATTTTAATATTTTATAAAGGCCTTTCAGGTGATGTAAATAAAAGACTAAAATAACAGTTGTTCCTTATGTATACTTGTATTACACCTTTCACTTGTCCATCATTTTTATTACAGATTAATCGCAGTAATGATAACTAATAATAGTTATTAATACGAAGGTGCTATTTACAACGTCTTTCGATCGTTGATCGACATCTTTAATAATATTGCAAACGATATAAGAATGGCGCGTAAGAACAGGGTAGTATGTACACGCGTATTCATAATAAAAATTAAAAACAACTACTAGGTAACGTGGAAAATACAACTAGAGACTGGCACAAAACATCGTTGATAGTTGTGCGATCTCCAACTGTACACAATTCATTACAATTTACCCCTGATCCCAAAATGAGGATCATTTCCATGCAACGATCCTTACAATTACGAAACTGCGTTAATAGCGCCTGTGTAATAAACACGGTTTGTACATTGATTTGTTGAATAAACTGAAGACAATTTGATACTAACTAATATAGCTAGATAATCTTCCGACAGCAATCGTGTGAAACGAAATGAAGTCGATAGGACGGAACTAGAAACCTATCGGCGTCGTTGCTCTGATATGTCGACAGACGATATTTTCTTTTCCTTCCAAGATAATGACATGGCAATGGATGATCGAGAATAATGATGATTAAACGTACGGTGAGAATGATATATCGATGGAATAATAGTAATAATAAATACGTATGTAAAGTAAGGTTCGAGCAAGTAAACACTGGTCAGTCAAGGGGTAAATGAACACGAGGGTCATTAGCTGCCAATTTAACAAGCGTCTTTTTTACTCTAAGTATCGGGAGTCGAGCCGCAGGCTTGCCGTGCCAACATTCTCTTATCAGCTTTCCCATTCCAGCTAGAGTCTGAAAAATAACAGAAAGATTATAATTTGATTATATATATCTACCAACAACAAACTGAATTGCCTGATTGTAAATTATAATTATATAAGTGGATGGAATTGATCGTACCGGATCGGAATGCCACCTGTTAGGTAGAGGTGGTCTGCGTTGGTCCAGAGAAACTAATTTACGCATTTCTTCTATCGATGGCTCCTGATTACCACTTGGAAGCCATTCGGAGTATGGCACTGCGTAATCTAACGCTACTCCATTACTGATACATCTGCGACAGACTTCCCAGAGTATCAGTCCCAAGCTGTACATGTCAGCACGACGGAAGCTTTCTAAGCACTCGGTATTTAACCTATGCAGAATAAATTATTTATTATTTTTAATTTAAAATTACCCTAAAACTAAAGGATAACGTACGTTTGTTCAAGCACTTCTGGACTCATGTAGCGTTTGGTACCCAGTCGTAGGTCAACTCTATCAGTCAGAAGACGATCTTGCGTAGCTGCTAAGGCAAAATCAGCGATAACGCAACTGCCATTTGTTTTAACGAGAATGTTCTTCGATTTGAGATTGCGATGCGCCATTGCGGGCTTCCCTCTCGTCCCGTGAATTTCAGTGTGTAAATAGAGTAAGCCATTCGATATACTCAAACAGATATTGAGCGTTTGATGATGCGTTAATGGATAAGGCGATCGGTTCAAATGATCGTGTAAAGAACCCAAGGGATGATAATGGGTCACTAGCCAGAGCTGCGTGCAACTAGCACGACTCGTCATATCACTTCCAACGTATCCAAGAATATTGTCGTGTCGAGAAGGTAACAATTGGGAATAAACTTCTGTTTCGCGTGCCCACGCAACTTCATCGCGCGAGAAATATATTTTAACTGCCACGTTTTCTCCATGCCATACTCCACGCCATACTTCGCCGCCGAAGCCACCACCTCCGCCACTTCCTAAACATTCTACTAGAGCAACCTGCTTGGCCAGTGTTCGTTGAACCAAGAGTGGCAAACCAGACCCCGAGCCACTAGTTAGACTTCTTCCGTCCAAGTATTCCTATAGGATTCATAAGAAAATATTACGTAATGCTACATGAAAAAGCTGTATCTATGCAAAGTTACAATACGAACTTTAAGTGTGCTATCACCAGCAGCTGTGGCTCGTAATTCGTGTGGATGATACGTAGCTGCTGATGATTGTGACGGAGAAGAAAAATGTAGCATTGATGATTCCATCTCGGAATCCACAAGTAGTTTGTTGCGACGCGTAGGCAATGGTCGCTTTCGGCGTGTTCTGCGTGCTAGCAAGCAGAAGAGAATACCAGCTCCTACCACGCCTAATCCAACCATCGGACCCAAAATTGCCAGTGTCAACTTCATAGCATAATTTTCTGTATAGCCACCTAAAAAAGAAAGAAACTAACTATGATTGGATCTTACGCTGTTTGGTTAAGAATTATGTGGATCATTACCTCCACCATAATCATCCAATAACGGAAAGGGTCCATCATTGCACAGATCAGCTTGACAGCATTTTACATGAAATTGTGCACTACCTGATGCACCATTCACATGCCTCTTTCTTTCATTGCCACTTCCGCTCCCTTGTAGAAGTTGCTGTGTATTACATATTAATGGCATTTGGTCCTCAAGTGTTGTACATCCTCTGGTAATACTCTCTGTACCATCCACTTCTCGCACCCTTGATTTCCAACACTAAAAATATTTGAGTGTAAGAGATAATTTGCAATGTAACAATTCGCAAATTTTGTATACAATTTTATTCAAAGACTAACAGTAATTGCATCATGACAAAAGTCAGGATTCCTACAGTCAGGCCCTTCGCACATATGACATTTAAAACGTCGTTGAGTGACGACGTTGTTAGTGAACCGATGATCAAGTGGCTCAGGAGCTTCTTCACTATCAAGTGAATAATCGTCATCTTGCAATGCTGTTTTTTGCCTTTCTCCTGTAAATTAATATTAAATACACTCCATAACAAGCCAATAATAATACGCATAACTTCTAAAACTGCACAACATCCTTTTCATATCTTGCTCTTATTTTACTCAAAGAATTCAGACTTGAGAGATTCTACCTCAAGTTGCATAATTGTGCATCTTACATTTAAATGATTTAAAGGGCAGCTGTAATCATTTCAAATATACGGTACGACTGGGAATGTAAATTCTAGAATGAAATAACTTCTAAAAGAGTTCTAGTACTAATAAAATGAGACGCAAACAATTTAGGGCTCAATCCTAGTAAACCTAAGGAGCGTAGTTGTCTTAAAAAATAAGCCAGTCCTATAGATAGAACATTAGAGCGATACGCATTATTAAAGCGTTAAGTTTTGCGCGAAATAAGGCACCCAATAATAACGAAAAAAAAAATATTATCTCATACCTGGACATAATTTGAACGTCAACAAGAGTACAAAATACGTGATAAATATAGTATCCGCCATTTCTGTGCGCGTCAAAACAATGCACTGCCGTGATTAGGTCATCTTCAATGGTACAAAGAGACTTGGGGTCCTAGGAAAATAATTTTACGAGGAAAGATGTGTCCTAGTAGGATATTATTAATTATTTCAGCCTTTCAATGGTATAATTCAACGAAATCATAGAACATCTTGGTTTACGCGGATATATTTTTAGTTAGTCATGAAGTAATATTCCAAAGAAGATGAAGGTCTGTATAAGAAATACTGATCTCAACTCAGGCTCATAATTAATAATGTTATTCTATGCCACTGTAGCGCAAGTGTTGAATGCTTCAAATCTCTCATCCACAGTTCTTGCAGCCAATCACTTCAATTCGTTTGATCAATGATGAAGAATCTTGTAACTAAAAAGTTAACCTAGCTATATAATTGACAACATGGATTCTACTGAAGAGAATTCTGAAAGTACAAAAAGTACAGAAAATAACAGTGAAACTCAAGCAGCAGATGATGTGGAAACATGGGACATTATTCCTGGATATTCGACATTTGGGGATTACGTGAAGGTTCGAATAAATTTTTTAATAATTAACTACACGTGGTTACGTTCGATACAATTCATATTTTTCTAAACTTGTAAATTAATTCAGAAGACATTTGAGTCTATTATTATGTATGTTTTTAGACTGGATTTGAGATGCTAAAAGCTGGCATTAGAGCTGCTAATAATTTACCAAGTGGAGACAATTTTAACTATTATGCCTGCTTTTCAAGTTTCAATGATATCAGGAACGAACAAATCAAAAAGGTGTTAAATACTATGCAGAATGTTATCGAACACTCTGGCATTCCAGGTAATATTAGACGTCGCGATGCAGATGAGAAATTCGAACTTTTATTAGAGGCCAATGATATCTTTCTTGATCGTGCTGTAAGTATTAGCTTTATGTTATCATACATGTTATATAATATATCTGTTAATTTCATTGTATATTACACCACAGGGAATATGCATGGATCAGGAATCTGGGATTGTTCAAAATCCAGGTGTTCAATTAATAGTCTCTCAGACACGGAATACAAATGTCAATGGTAGTTGGAACACAACCACCACTGTTCCTAATACCCGATCACAAGAAATGGTAAACAATGCACAAGCTATTCGTTTACTAGCAGCCAAAAACGTTCATAGACCACAATTATCATTCAAAGATAAAATAGACAATAGCTCAAAACCATGGCAACCCAGAATTAAGGACAAACCAAATTCGTTGAAACCATTAGCTATCTATTTGGAGGAGACGCCCGATGGAGAAATTTTCAGTCATCCATATGAGTTTGAACTAGACAAATTTAACCCACCAGAGTCTCAGTTACAAAAATCAAAACCAGAAAAATACAAATCTCTTGAGGACACACCATTGATCATTATTGAAAAGCCACAAGATCTTCATATTGTACTTAAAGATTTAGAGAATTATGATGAAATTGCTATCGATTTAGAGCATCATTCCTACAGATCGTTTCAAGGAATAACTTGCTTAATGCAAATATCGACCAAGGATACTGATTACATAATAGACGCATTAACTCTGAGATCAGAGTTACATCAGCTTAACGAAATCCTAACAAATCCTAAAATTCTTAAAGTGTTCCATGGAGCAGACCAAGATATTCTGTGGCTTCAACGTGACTTGTCATTGTACATTGTGAATATGTTTGATACTCACCGGGCAGCCAAACAGCTTAACCTGCCTTATCTCAGCTTAGCATACCTATTAAAAACCTATTGTGGAATAGATCCAAACAAGCATTTCCAGTTAGCTGACTGGCGCATAAGGCCTTTACCAGATGAGCTTAGAAAATATGCTCGAGAAGATACACATTATTTATTGTACATAAAAGATATATTACGAAATTCTTTAATCGATGCAGCAAATGGTCAGATTAATATATTAAAAGCAGTGTACAATCGGAGTACGGAAGTTTGCAAACAGGTTTACGTGAAGCCCATTTGGACAGAGGACAGTTATTTAAGTATATATCGAAAAAGTCAAAAAATGTTTAACAATAGGCAAATATACGCACTGAAAGAATTACACAAGTGGAGAGACATTACTGCCAGACTCGAAGATGACAGCACTGGATATGTTTTACCAAATCATATGTTGTTGAACATAGCTGAAACTCTTCCTCGAGAGATGCAAGGCATCCTGGCTTGCTGCAATCCGATTCCACCATTGGTGCGACAGAATTTACTTAAATTACATAAAATTATACTAAAAGCTAGAGAGCAGCCACTGACAAAACCCGTGCTTGAAGAAGACATGAGACAACGTCTCGCCCAAAGAAATCAGGATGCTGCTACAGGAATATGTCTCTATTCACCACACGATATACCTAGTGAAATGGAACCCAGAGCAGATTTGCCATGTTTATTAGACTCTAAAGAAGGCGAAGAAATTTTGCTGTCAGATACTGAAATTACTCATAGCATCACTGTGTTTGATAGTCCAGTAGCATCTGAGGTAAGTAAAACAGATGATACATTAACATCTAAAGAAAATCTTCAACGTCTAAAATAATTCTTACCTATTGATCCTTTAGGATGAGGACAATACTCTCAGTAGAATGGAAATCTTAAAGAAGATGAAGACATTATTTGTTAGTCCATTCGAGAGGTACAAACGTGTCATACCAATGGTGGCAGCACAAGAAGCGAAGGAGCGAGAGCAGCAAGAGAAAGAAGAAACAGAAAGACTAAACAAAGAGCAAAAAGAAAAACAAGAAACAAACGAGTCAATAAATCGAGTTCATGATCATTTCAAAGAGATTTCACGCGTAGTGGAAACACAAGTTAAAACAGAGCAAAAATCTTCGAAAAATAAGCATACCACGTTAGCTCAGATGCGTAACAGAAAACGAAAAAGGCAGTCTAGTGTAGATGAAATTAGCGACGTTCCTGAAAAATCTAATCAGGATCTGTCATCACCCATACCATCACTAGATACAAAAATTGTTCAAGGTGTCAAGAGAAAAATTGATCCAGAAGAACTTGAGCAAGAAAGACAAGATGCTCAAAACTTGATTGAAGTTGAAATCCCCAAGATGAAGGAAAAGTTGAAACCACTTCGGTGCGAATTTCTGGAATGTTTTATTTGTTATAATGTAACATTTTTAGAGTTTACTTAATATATGACTTTCATTATGTTCAAGGGCTGTGAAGAAGGGTGACAAACATGCCAACAGTAAAGAACTTAAGACAAAGGGTTTACTGCCATCCGCTGTATTTGACTATAAAACTGTAGATTTTAGTAGTTTTCAAGGTGGCAGTACCACAAGTGACACGCCAAAAGCAGCAACGTTTGAAGGGAATAAGGTGAATAATATCGCATACTGAAATGTACAGTTCAAAGTTCAATCTTGCTTATCAGTTTAACTGTGCTTTTACTTGTAGAAGAAAAATTCTAAGAAAGGGAAAGGCAAACGGAAGAAGCAACAATGGAGTTGAAGGTAAAAAAAAATTGTTCTAAACTGCCTGAGACATGTGTAAACAGCAGTTTACATCAATTACTTTTAAAGTATTTAAGAAAGTTCTTCGGAGTCTTATTATTAGGTGAATATAACACTCTTGTGGTGAGAAGAATGTAAAATCAATTTTCATATGTAATTACAGTGCAGTACATCTCTAAAGGTAGCATATTCTTTCTAGCTTCATAATGTTATCAATATCGCATATTTTAAATAAATAATTATATTTTCTATGATCAAACGTAATTAAACTTTACAGTTACTAAATCCATATCAGTTAATTTGTTAGTTGCTACCATTGAGCATCTATGCAAGAAGTGTTATCATGAACAATAAAACTATTAAAAAATGAGGTCACTCAGTATTTATCAAATATATTTTATATGCGTCAGTGGTATCCTTGCATATGTTGCAATAGAATTTTATATACCCAATTGCGCCATACGTGCATTTAATTTATTCTTTAAAAGTGAAAGAATGATTCAAACAAAACATTTCACAGTCAAGGATACCACTGATTCATTCAACTAGCAAGTGTTTCCTCAGTCTTCATATCTAACGACTACAGTTATCTGTCCAAACAAAACATTCCTGTCACATTTGTTAAGTCAACACTACCATCATATTGTAATAATGGTTGTCCTGTCGAGTGCATTTTTCTTCGTTATATATTGCATTGGAATTAATCGAGCATCGAATATTACCAATATCGGAAAATTTACATTCGCCTGGTCGAACGGTACGAATATTCTTCTTCATCCAAATGAGACATCATCGGTAACCGAAGAAGTTGATTGCTTTGGTCTGGGAACAACGCTCGCACGTGGACTAGAATGGTTTTTCAAGAGCAAAGCGAATGGCTCGCAGGCATTGGATGTTCGCTTTTACTTATCATCCAGAAAAATACCACAACGTGGAGAAGTTATGTTAGGTAAACAGTTTGGCCTGGAATGGGTGGATTTCAAAATCGAACGTCGTACTGTTCTTATAGTACATGGATTTTTATCGCAAAGTAGAGAACCATGGATAAAACAAATGGAGGATGCATTTCTCTTCTGGGTAAGTGTAATAATAATACTGTTGTGAGTGATATTAAATGTATTCATACACCAAAGGACGACGTTAACGTGATCATTGTTGACTGGAGTGCTGGTGGTAACACATGGAATTATTACAAGGCAGTTGTAAACACAAGGATAGTAGGATATCGTATTTCAAGGTTTGTTATGCGTATTATTAAACTTTAGATTATTGAGTAATGTGTCCACTTTTTCAGATTCCTGAGTCAGCTGGTGAATACAACTATCAACTCTCACAGCTCTAATGATACCAATTGGGGTCCATTGTATTTAGTGGGTCACAGTCTTGGCGCTCATATTTGCGGCTTTGCAGCAAATCAATTTGCAAAATTACAAACTAAGTGGATGATTCAGAGAATAACTGGGTTAGATCCAGCACAACCATGTTTTAGATCGGCTGATTCTTCGATGCACTTAGATAAAACTGATGCTCCATTCGTAGACATTATTCATACAAATGGAAGATTGCTATTCCATTTGGGACTTGGTTTACCTCATGCAATAGGTCAGTATTATTTCTGAATTTATATTAAGCTACGTTTATTGACGCTTTATGAGTATTTTTTTTATCTAAGGGCACGTCGATTTTTATCCAAATGGTGGAATGAAACAGCCGGGTTGTTTTATGGCTAGTTCGTCATATTTTAACTTCTTACCAAAGTCAAGTGAGTTGAGCCTGTAAATTTTCTGAAATTTATCAGTTACGCGCTATGCTATCTGCTATTTCGAAATACTTTCCGCAATTTCTAGAAATTGAACAAACGATATGTAGCCATGGACGCTCCTATCTCTATCTCACTGAATCATTAATCTCTGCCGTATCAAATAATTGTACATTCTGGGGGCATCATTGGGACTTAACGTATAGAGGAGCATTACAAACTGCTGCTAAAACTTGCAACGCCTCAGTTTGTATAGAAATGGGTATAAATGCTGACAAATATCCTCATCGTGGAAGCTTCTTTGTGCACACAGCAAGCCAGCCACCATTTTGTGGTAAAAATAAAAATTTATGTTTGAATTGTATTTTCTTAAAATAGACTTGAATTTTTAAATATTTTTACAGTCGGAGATATTGCGAAAGAATTCAACCTTAAAACTCATTTATTGGATGATCTGGCCACTGAATTGAAAGATTAATCAAAAAAAGAAAATAATATATTCAATACTCTTTAAGTAAATAAATGCTTTTATTATCTTAATGCTGTAAAATGTCTTTTAAATAATTAAACGTTATTATGTTCTACGTTGCTATTTACAATTGAACACCCTCGACGCAATGTTATATACAATATGCATTATTTGGTCGTATCGTCACTTATTTCACAGTTAAATTACACTCGCCAAACGAGAATTACCATTGTGACATTTTATGCTTTTAATTTTCTTACGGGAAAACGTTCAAAACACCCATGAACAATGGCGATGCGATGCGATTTAACTAAGAAAGGCCGTACTTAATGATAATTAAATAACTCTCAATAAATAAGAAAGCTTACGCTATCCTGGGATTCCACAAAAAAAAAAGAAAATGATGTATCGAAAATACTAAGTATGCGCCCACCTAACGTCGTGCACGTTTCACATTCCCAGTAAATGGAACAAAGGCGTTCATTCAAATTCATAATGATCGAAGCTTCGAACGGCTATCACAATTCCCAGGTTGTTTGTCTGACTAATCAAAACTAGCCGTAGTCTAGTTTAGACTAGCTTCACGATGACTTCGACATTAGCCAGTCTGAACAGTTTTAGAAAGTGTAAGTAATCGATTTATAAAAAGCTTCATATAAAATTCAGATTTCCATCGAAACACGTTTTCTTGATAATATTTTAAAAATTCTTTACAACGACAGTCGTTCAGTAGTTTCGAACCGATTACATGCCCATCGACCTTGATTAGATCATTCTGTGCGCTTGACATTTGCATACCTATTCACTGTCTCTTGTGCATCCACAGTGAAAATTGTTGGGACTTGATAAAAGTTTAGTAAAATGTATCGTCTATTTTTCAATACTTGAAACGGTCGATACATGAGATATCATCTGGATCATATGATCTAATGAATCACTTGAACGTATGTAGCTGGGAATATACCAGTACGCCCCCTGCACTCACCGATCCACCAGCCATCAGCCTGTTTCTCGTGGATGGTTATCAAGTCGCCAGGATTTAAGCTCAGCTCATCATTTAAATTGGCCGAATACTGATACATGGCTCTGCACTGTTCGCTCGTATCATTTTTCGTCGATATCTCCGAAGTATCTATTTCCTGGTTATTATTGTCCTCGGAGTGGCTACTGAACTCATCGAAGTCACTAAAGTCCTCTTCCTCTGGAGGATTTTCAGAGTTACCATCACCTGCTGTTCTATCCACCCAGTCGCGACTAACATTTTCGCGATCTTTTGTCAGGTGAACATCAAGTTCATCCTGACCCTCCTGGATTTCGAATGACTCGTTCTTCGCCCATGAAGGAACCTGGTCAATCGAGTATATCATTGATAAACATAAATTCTTTCAGAAAATTATGTAAGTGGTTCATTAGTATTATTCATAAGCTATACCTTGAGGACACTTTGCTGTAGACCTTGCTTGTCTCTAGACACCAGGATATGCTCTGCCAAAGGATGCTTTCCCCGTTGACTACCTTCTATTTCAGCAAGTGTGCCGCCCACTTTGTAGCGAGCCGCTTCCAAATATGTCAACATGGAGCGCATCTGAGAACAATTATAATGATAGAAGTTCTCTCATCATCTCGTTTAATATTTCTATACTCCAAAAAAAAACCGGTTAAACATGCTTTTGGTTAGGCGTATATTACATAGAAATTAAGAAATCAGTCTGCGTAAGTAAGTAGTCGCCGACACTCAAATATTGGAAAGTCCCTGTCAAGGTTGCGATTTACGGTTTGATAAAAAGAATTGATACAGTATGATCTGACTGTGGTTATTTGTACGTAGGTAGCAAGGTTAATCGAAAATACGTAATATCGGTATCACTTTCAAGGATCTGCTCGACTCTGTCGAGGCTATTGATCGAAAAATCTTTTGTAAAATTTACCTAACTCCTGAAATTTCATGAAAAGAAGTGTGCCTATTAGCTACAGATACGAGTAACTGGCTTGAAAGCTGATTCGGTGCGTCACTGCCGTTATAAACAAGTGCCAAAGTTCTTTACGGTACTGTGTTATCTAACACAGCTCAGCTCGAGTAATACGACGCCTTACAATAGCAGTTGGGTACCCAGACTAGGATATTATAGAAACGTACGTGATGCAATTTATCCGTAACGTTCTGCGTGCTCTCGTCGGCCGCAAAAGCAGGTGTCTTTATAAAAGCCCTGTGCAAAGTTTCCAAGCCTTCACGACCCCGCCGCTCTCTTTCTAAGTCCTGTCTTATCAAGTGAAGCACTCTCACTAGCGCCTGTTTTCGTCTCTCCCTATTCATTGCCAGGGTCACATGTTCCGCGTAGAAGTCAGGCAAAAGCTGTTCCGCATTCGATGAGTCGTTATTATCCAGTCTACGAATCAGGTTTTTCAGGATTTCCACGTCCTGGGAGACATTGCAATTTCGTACAGGAGTAGACAGTCTGTCAGCACTCTGTAAAATACGAATGAATAGAAATTAAAAAAATGATAAGTGTGATAAATTTATGAACTTGATAAATTAAAATTATATTATACAATATGAACAATCCAAATACTGATTACCTGTTGAAGACGTGGTGCAAGTGCCTGCAAATGTGCCAAGTAGACATTGGCCAAATCCTTCAATGCACTTAGTCGCTCTTCTTCTAATAATTCCATTTGCTTAGCACCTTTTCGTACTGTGCTTTCATACTCTAGCCTGGCTCTTTCGGCTCTCACGCTAATCGTGTAGAACTCAGTATCTGCTCTCCTCGACGAGTCCTCTGCTTTTCTTCTTCTAGTTTCAAGCTTATTTGCCTCCTTCTCTGTCATATGATGATTCGAAGATTTGTTATTATTCTGCTGACCCTGACTGATTGACTGTATCCTCGCCAGATCCTGGAGTCTCTCATTGTCCCTTGCGCATGCGAAGCTCTGTTTTTTACTCTTAGCGGCTATGCTTCTCCACTCTTGTAATGATTTCGAAGCCTTGTCTACGGAATTCTCAATAACTTTTCTTGAGCGCCCTTGTGCTTCTGCGACACCGACCTGAGGATGGTATTTTTAGTTATTGACACATCGTGCGACTGATTTAATCACCGAATTAAAATCTGACTCAAACTCTGCTTATTTATCTTATATTATTTTCATAAAAACCTACTCGTAATGGTTTGGCCAGTTGTTCGCTGAGAGCTACTCCTAACACTCTGTGAGCTTCAGCTGCAGCTTCCATTTCCTCTCCGACGCATCGCCAAGCCTCGTTTACGCCGCCTGCACTGTTTCCACCTAATATCCAAGAATAATAAATAGCAAACTTGCAAATTAACTAAAGGGGAGAAGAGAATACATACCTTGATCCTTTGAACAAGCTTTGGTCAGCTTACCGCTGAGTTTGCTGAGACCCTTGGCATAGGTAGCTTCAAGTTCAGCTCTTAAAATATGATTATAAAATATTTAATATATTTATAAATTACTTAGAAACGTCTGTGTTAATAATTTTCTGGTATGCAGAAATATGAGATAGAAAATGATAATACGTGAAAGGATTAGATGAATGTACGTCAATCGTCCGCTGGACTACAGTCAAGCAAATAATAATTTAGACATCAACAAGATGACGGCAATATACGACAATCGCCATGACAAATCTATCTGCAAGTCAGCACTGCAAACTTTCTTCTCACGCTCCGACGAGTCATTACGCTCTCCCTGTGCTGCCGCTGGACCGATTACTTTATTAAAGTGTAAAATCATTGTCATACCTCTCGTGTAAGATAGCAGCGAGTTCCTTGCAGAAGTCACCACCCTGCTTGACGTATCTTCGAACTTCCTCGAATCCGCCCTGACCTCCCTAAAAAAAGAAGAACAGAAAAGCATGTTAAGTGCGTCGCACGTAAACTAGAAATCCGAGCCAAATCTGATGAAATGATTCGAATATTTATGCCTTTAAGAAAAGTAGAACGCATACACGTGTTAGATATGAAACGCTCTGGAAAAAAACACGTTCGATAGCCCAAGCCTATTTTTAGAAATAAAACCTCAAAAACAAGAATATCTAGAAACTACATATACGGCACAAAACATCGAGATACATTTTATGAACGTTTATGAAACGTAACAAGTAGATTTATATGTTTTAGCTATGTTTCTTAAACGTATCTAAATATTTTACACTGTAAGGGTCAAAATATACTAACAGTTCTTCTTTTTTTCTTTATATCACTCATTTTAGTCATAATCGAAATCGCTACCTGTACTCGATCCTCGCATGAATACTCGAAACTCTGAAGCGGAGCGAATAACCTAGCGGTATTCACGCTTGGCAGCAGTTAAAAAATGCTACGTTTCTAATGTCTTTTATGTGAACAATTGCCATTTCCTTCAAGGAAACATATGTATATGGTAAGACGTTGAGGGTTACGCAGTGGCTCCCATATATAATCCTAAATCCATGCTTAAAGTTAGCACGAATAAAATAAATTTCTTTAATGTTTTCCCCATTTTTATTCCTTTTGAAGTCGACCAAATAATTATCACTGTACAATTTCTAACGATCTGCCCGAACAGTAGAAAAGTCGAAAAAAAATTTCCTGCAAAATTTCACTATTCCTTTTTCTTTTCTATTTGAAATGTTACCGAAAGCTCCCCTCCTCTCTACGCTGCTCCACAACGACTCTTAATCAAATACTTCCTGAGTTGTTTTTTTTCTACCCAGTGTCGCAAAAGACGTGAAAGTTTTCGTGAAGCATGAATCCGTTAAACTAGCGATCAAGGGGAACGTGGATGTCGTCGAAGTCATCGAAGTGACTTTTCGATTCGAACGTTGAAATTGAAGAATTTGTCATTATAGCGAGAGATTCAATGGCCTAATTAGCGCTAATTTGCATTAATCATCTTTTTCGGGCTATAATCTATACGAAGATCTTCCTTTCTATATAGAAACGTATACTCTATATATCGTATCAAGTATTTCTAACCTAATACGTGAAACAACAAAATTATCATCACAACACGTGTGTTAATTGCCGCGTGAAACGTCGTCCACCTAGTTGAAAAATAGTACAGGACACAAAAAATTAGTACGCCATTTTAATTATACGGCTTTGTTGGGTGACGCAAGTAAGGAAAACTTGGATTATTTTCGAGACACCCGTGTTAAAACTTTCGTTTGACAGGTCCCTGTCGTTCAGTATTCAACATGACGCGCGACGGGAATGCAATGAAACACTTTCGTCTAATCGGGATATATCGTACTCGTACTAGGGAATTGCCTTTCCATTTA
The DNA here is from genome assembly GCA_031762395.1 of Calameuta pygmaea. Taxonomy (NCBI): domain Eukaryota; kingdom Metazoa; phylum Arthropoda; class Insecta; order Hymenoptera; family Cephidae; genus Calameuta; species Calameuta pygmaea. The sequence goes on along the minus strand of JASANN010000344.1, from coordinate 634,000 downwards.
TTCAGCCGAGCGCAGCGTGTCAAATCGTTTGACATTTGTCGCACACCTCAAGATAAATTCAGTCTGGTATCGATAACCCATTACAAAGTATTCCACTATCAGTGACTATGTTTTCAGCGGAGTCAAACGAGAGTTTGAAATAAATACATTGAATGTATATCTATAGTTCACTAATATATAGATATGCAACATACGTATTACATCTCTCAACTTGACTTCGGTTCTAACAGCCAGTATATATGTATAGTGGCACAGTTATTATACAGTGTCCTTATATATGATGAATTATTTAGAAAGCCAATTAAATATAAGTGTAAGCTTAATTGCCGAAAGTCGTTCCCATCAAAAATCACTAGTAAATCTCTTTGTATTACATTACCCTGGAGAAATCCTTATTCCGAGATGAATGTGCGTTCACAATGAGGCGCATGCTGAAAGTCTTTATTCCGTGAGTGAAATGCGTTGAATTCACTCTGTTCATAGAAATTGTTTACCGATTTCCTCTTGGTGTGCAGAAGGAATGATATTCTAGTCTTATATTTTGACTGCTGATTAATACTTATCGACAACGGTACTTGTATAGAATCCTAAGTGTAACACGGAGACCTGATTTTATTTATCAGCGATACACTGCTATAAATATCAGACGAAATGTTGGCGAAGCATGAAAATCCTGCAAGGCCGGTTTTTAAGTGGCCTGTTCTGATAAGTTCCAGACTCGCAATGCACTCGTCTCGAATGGCCCTGTAATACTTGAATGAATTTTACTAGCCAGAGCACGAGATAAGACATGAAAAATTGCTACCGGATTTTAACCGTCTTATCGTGCCACACGCATATTACGTCTATATTCAAATACAACTCGCATAGTCAATCTTCCGGTTATTTATCTAGATTAATTTGATAAAACTCAACGGCCCTGCCTCTTGTATATCTAACACAAATTCCACATAGAAAAGAAGGTTTTTTTATCGTGATTTCATATATGTATTTCTTATTGCAGTAGACAGATGCTCGACATGCGTGACGAGTGAGAATAACCTCTAAATTGTTCCGGTAAATAAGACTCGTCGGTTATGTGACTCTATAAAAAGATAACCTATCTAAACTACATTAAGTTAAAACTAGATTTTCTTACAAGAAAATAAGTATTACTTCCATCATCCGTCACTTTTAACTGCCTTGAGGCCAAGCGGATTGACGTCTGTTAGAAGGATGTAAATTTTAAAGATACACAGATCTGAGGACGTCATGGTGGAGTTATCCAAGAAGATCGTGCATACACTATATTACAAGAGTATCAATTGACTTTTGAATCGATCGATAGTAACGACCCTAATAATCTTTCACTGGAGGCTGGAGAGTGGCGAAGCGGTAAAAAGAAAAGTAAAATTGGTACGCGTGATACTCGACGGCAAATGAACTCTAGCGGCTGCTAGGTGAACGTCGTAAGGTCATACCGCGAAATCCAAATGCTTTCTTCAGCACATTATTTCATACACGTCCGCGAAATAGAATTTCTCTAGCCGTCACGGAGAAAGAGACACGCGCCACGCTCCTTGTACACATAGAGCAATACGTATGTGCATACACGGGGATTGAATCGCACGGGAAGTCAAGGTGTAACGCGAACTTGCCTTGCAGCTATAAGACGAGTATGCTACGTATAAAACAAAGTAGTATTTTCTCCACTCAACTTTCCCACACTTTCCATGCTTCCCGCGATTAAAAAGCACGAGGTTTACCTTCGCTTAAATCACAGATCCATTCGAATAATAGAAAAAAAAAAATTTCAGGAAGAGACAATTAAGTAATTAAAAAAATTAAGTGAATCCATTCCAAGAGATGTTTCAAGAATATAATACAATCACAAATACTCAATTCGTTTCAGACTTTCGTTAGAGAAGCAAAAAAAGAATTTTTTTAAATCATACACGTTTTGCGAAACACTTAGCTGCTTTTTCATCTACTCTCCCTTTCTCCCTCTCTCTCATGCGATTTCCATTACTACGCGAAGGTCACATCCCTACTTCGATAACAAATTGGGCGCGCCTAGTGCTATGATAATTCGCTTCCTTCTTGTGTAAATGAATCTCAATATTATAAGCACTCCTATTACATATTATTTTTTCTATTGTCTTCTATAATGTAATGATAATAAATATACGTCGTCATCATCATCTCTCTTTCTACCTCTTGGTCATTATTGATCTTCAGTAATTGCTACACGTTCATCACGAGGATAAACTATTCTAACAGTAGTAAGAGTTTTCAGAAAGGTAATTCCAGTGAGTCATGAATCACTTCCTGTAGTGATTTCAAAATGACTTGATGCACGAGCTTGATCACGGGTCTAATGTTATTAGTATAATAGAAAGAGAGAGACACACCCGTCTCCAGAATCATTTTTTAGATACCTCTTCGATCTCATGAGGTTGGATCAGATGAGTAGAAGCCATTAACCCCCTGATTGACCCGAGCATTCTTCTCTTAATTAGGCCGCCTTTCCCAGCAGCGTCTCGAGTCTCGCCCTCAGCCTCTCGTCGGGCGTCCTCATTCTCCCCGTCGGAGCACAATTTATCCATGCTGAACGAAACCGGAGCGAATTTGATTTTTGCACTCCCTAATATATTCTCAGAACTGACAGTCTTCTTTCTTAAATTTCCATTTCCGTGCTCTATCTTTTCCACGTCTTCCTTATTCAGCTCGGAAGACTTTCCGCTATGCTCGAAAGAACTGGACGGTCGTTCCGTGTCGGACACGTTACCTTCTTCGGACACTGAAGATAATCCAAACTCCTCGACCCGAGTGATCGAGCCTAAGTTTAAGCTATGATCTTTGGTAAGGTCATAGGACCCACATTGACCTCTGGTATAATCCTCTTGGTCAGAGTGTAAGGCACCCACAGCTTGTAACCTAGCGTGTCTCGCAACTACTTCACCGAATCTGGATTTCTCGTCTCTAAGCCAACTTCGCATTTTCCCCCACGCTTTGCCCAATCGACGTTTCTGACGTTTCAAACGTTTACTATGACGGGATGACAGACCTTCTGGACATTCCGGATCGGAATAAGAACCTGACGCTATTCCAAGAGTCTCAGTCATGTCGGATTCTGCGACTCTCATGCTTCTTGATGACTTCAGTGATCTGGAGGAACGCTTGCTGTCATTCTTCCTCTCGGAAATAGATAAATTTAAATCATCCTCCTTAGAAGACTCTACAGTTCCTCTATCTTTGGTAACAGAATCATTTGTGTCCTTTGTAGACTTTGGTACATCGTATAGATCATCTTCGATCGTATTTTTCTCATCAATATTATCATCATTCTCACGTCGCTTCGTATCAGCTGAACTGTTTGTGACGATGGTGGCTTCGACAGTTGGACTCTTAGGGAAGTCATACAACTGATCCTGAACTTCTGCTTCCACCTTTTCCTTCTCTTCGTCCTTGAAGACCTTATCCTTCACCTCGGTGACCTTCGTGCTATCCTCAGTTTGCAAGAAGCTGAAACTAATACTCGGCATCCCATCCTGTCCGATCGTCAACGAGCTCGTAGCTGCGATCTCTACGCTGGAACTATGTCTTCTTCTCTGATTAGATTCCTCAGTTTCCGAATTGACTCCAGGACTAGTCTCTTTCTCACTGTTATCATGACTCATATCAAGATCCATCTCAGCCTTCAACGGCTCTACGCATATCTTACTCAGGCTATTCAAAGCTGCTTCAACATTATTCTGATACAAGACTTCATCTTGCACCATATTGCTATTTTCCTGCATATTATGCTTCTTCGACACCTCATCCATTCTTGACAATTCGCAAGGAGCTGTCTCGACTTTGTTCCTCTCACAACTTACACCGATGACACTCGTGTCTTCACAGAACTCTCTATTGTGTATTATAACAGGTGCCGGAACGTCGTACCAAGTCGTATTTGAGTTGGTATTATTTATCAGGGTCGTTGAGGTTCTCGGTGATCTCAAAGACGTCCAAACTTGCTTCACTTCGTTCATTATCAGCCGCTGATTAATCTCTCCGCGAAAACTTCAAACGCAGGAGATTTCAAAACTGTTCGACCCGTTCGTAACGAACGAGAGAAGCCGCATTGAAAACCAGTATGGAGACATGCTCGAGCGATCAGCAAGGTACTTTTACAAATATTTCCCTCTGAAAACGTCCTTGTCGCTTTTAAATTACATTTATAATTCCACAGAGCACTGACACGAGTATAATCCAGTATCACGTAACACCATTTAAATAAAATATCAATCACAATAAAAAATCACATCGATACGTCATTCAGTGGGCTTCGTCACTCTTCGTTTTAAGATCCTTACTGAAGCAGTTGAAAATGAAGTTCTTTATCGTACCGATGTTTGTAGAGATGTGAGCGGGAACAGATAGCTGGTTGTGTAATTGGGCGTTGAAAGATCAAACAATCATTCGACACTCTTTTGAATTTGTACGATGACTATACGTTGAGATTTCTTAATATATTGTACTGCCTCACTGTTTATTACCAATCAAATAATCACTCTTTCTATTGTATATCAATAAGTGCCAAAATCTTGTAAATACGTAGGGAAACGCACAAACGAATTTAAACAATGTCACCGCTATAGTCAGAGGTATTCCGAGGTGCGTCGCTGTTCGTACAAGACAGGAGAGAATCGAAACGCGATACCGAGTCACAATGCTCGTAGTGTAACTAACACGTCGCGACGCATACGCGAACTCACAACAGCCTCGCGTATGCCGGCGAGATTGTTACGTAAACAATTTGCTGTTAACGTCAGGCGTACACTAACTGGCACGAGTATTTAAACACCTTTCTTACAGAGTACTACGAGTTCGTTTCTTGTATCTAAGGTCAACGTTCATCAGATCAGCATTCACATGACCACCAGGTTCAAACTTTCTCTGGAGAATGAAGTGAGTGACTTTTCTTCATTTCTTCGTAGTTTACGTCGGTCGGATTTATGTAGCATCTAAATAATGAACTGAAATGGTTTTATAGGTTATATGTCTTTTTTCAAGTCTCTATGGACAAGTTCAATTATTTGACTTGACCGCTGGATATACTGTTGCTGGTTGCCAGCTGGATGAGTACTGAATGTTAGATTGTGCCAGCGCGCCAAATGGTCATATCCGTATTGCGTATAGAGTACATGATCCGTTCTGTGTTATACAACTGATGAAATAGGTTTTTATATATTTAAAAATGGCATCGAAAAGCGGAATCGGTCTCTTTATCGACTTTTGAATTTAGACCGTTTAAAATCCAGTGACCGTTGGTTTGAATTTCTACCGGAGTTAATGGAAACGATTGAAGGGTGTGTCCGTATCTCGTTTGGGTCTATTCATTAACTGTAGAAAGTATAAACGCTTTTGTTAAAAATTAAAAAACTGATAAATTAACCATGCACGGTCGCAAATAGTTTCTAGGTAGCAGTTAAAAAAATGTTCAAAAAAAAGTCTCATATAAACAGTCATCACATTTCGAAACTTAAATACTGAAACACAGTAGTCGCTCTCTCGCAGTGATTTCACTCTGGTCCATTAATACGGATTAATCCAAAATTAGCATTCGCCACGGCTCTTGAAAATTCAAGGAATTATTCATATAAGTATGTATCTATGCACTGGCGCTAGAATCCTTGCAATTTTTAATTTTCTCTATAAGATTCATCACTACGGTCTGTTATCAAAGAGAACTGACTCCAGAGCCTTGATTCGTTCGATCTTGATCCAAATACAGTGCACTGGGTTAATCGTGGATATTTAAATGCCGTCACGCGCACCCGTTCGGTTCACGTTTGCCGTATTTTATTTGCCCGTAAAAATACGAAAGTGCCAGAAGGAAGAGCTATCGGTGCACAAATGCACTGAAAAGCCGAAGCGAAGCACCACGCTGCTATTCGCTCGACTAAATCGACATTGATTTAAACTCTCTTCCACCGCAGTAGGGTATACCTACGCCATTTATAAAGCCGTCTGGACGCTGAGCTGCACAACAGTGCATTCGCTCATCGTCTATGTGGAAACGTAACTGAAGCTACGAACGAAGCTCTTCGAGTATCACCGAAAAGGAACGAGCTATGTAGTTCGTGTCGCGTCTCACGCATCTAGGCGGGAGGGTTATGCGTTTTCTGTTCACGGATTATATTTAGCTTCTCTTCTGCGACTCACAGAGCGGCAAAATAGTCGAATAAAACCACAGTGAGTCCTAGAAAAGTGTTGCCCGCCCTGAAACTGACAGAGAGTCCATAGAGAAGTAAAATAAGGGAAACATAACCAATAAAAATTTATCGGCACATCTTAACCCTTGTGTTTCAGAAGTTGACAATTAGCAATATAATTGAACCACGTAGTCATCGAGGCGGTAAGTGTTTTCTGCATACAAAACAAAAAAGCAATAAGTAAACCAGCAGAGACAGTCCTATGAGAAAATATCGATCGAAACGCTTTCCATGAATTATATCAGCTCCCAATTGTGTCATGGCGCGTGGGAAGATTCCAGTCTAATTGACTTTCATTTGTAGATTCTAAAGCTAGTATACGGACGGTAGTCACTGGGTGTCCATTAAATAACCATCCGACTATAGGTTATACATAATGTTTATTCCACGCTGGAGAACAAGAACAGACAGCTTACGTAACGTCCAGCGGGCGACAGGGCACCGGCGATGGCTTAGGATCTATCCTGCCGTCTCGACACTGCAAATGGGAAAGCACGAAGCCGTATACCGAGCGTAACGGGTCAATGAAACGTGAAAAGAAAAGGTATAGAAGCCAAACTCTCGGAAGTAAATCGTACTAAGATACTTTTGAGATCAGCTCTTGCCGTTAGACCATTATGCTGTTAACCTACTGCGCTGAAACTTTATTGTTTTGCCTAATATATGAGTGCTCTTATTTATATATATATAATTTTACAGTCCATCATACCACACAACATCGCAATACGGATCCGAGAAGCATAGCGGACTTTAAACACGTGTTGCTCATCCGGTTAGCTAGAAAAACTTGTCGATGCCCGACGAGGCCTGATCGCTACACATTTACTCATGCTCTTACGTCTACTTACCGTATGTACTCAAGAGACCTGCAGGACCTTCATACTAAGCTGAGAACCAGTCTGCAGTAGCCGGAAACCCTCCCATCGTTTACGTATAAGTTCCCTGCCTTAAAGGTTAATGGAGAGGTGGGTCAGTGGTTCGTTCGTGACGGAACGGATGAGACACTCCTTGAGTGATTTATCATTTAAAACTACAGCCTCACATTGTTCATTAATATAGGATACGCGTGTAACACTGTATACGTAGCAGATCTATAATTATTATGTAGAGAGGGGAGGGGGGGGGGGGGGAGAGAATCGCAGAAGCCCGTAATATTATACTTTATTAAATAGCGGTATCGCGAGGACAGACCGGAAGCGTGCTCGCCCACGACCGGAACCGAGGTCTTTCACAATCCTCTGGCTGGGACCATAACTGTGATACCTACGTTACATCGTCAGGCCCAGGTACGTGCTTATACGTAAACAGTACGTGAAGTGACAGAATATGCTTCTGGCTATGGACACGAAGCGATCGCCATGAATCACGATAATGCACTAGAAAGAATGCAATGCTCTGCGACCTTTATAATCCACGTTACGATAAAAGCCAATAACACGCCTTAGTTGCCACGCTAGGAATAATAAACTACCGGCCTAGGAACTGTTTAACTATAAATTTTCGCGCAGATGCGATTTCATAACGAGGACTGTAACGCCTTCTTGACTTCGCTCGTGAAATTCGATAGAGTTTCGCAAGAGCCTTTTGATGGCTTCTATGATATGAAAATATTCCACTGTTACCAATTTCTTTATAGAATTTCCGTAGGTACTGTATTAGATGCATTGTATACAGTTATCCGTGTATATAAATATATACCATCGGTAGTTATTCCTCTTTTAGACGCGTACCAGGGGGTAAAAGACGCTCTTGCTAATATAACCTATTCCTGGAACCTCGTGGAAGAGTATTGCTCCCTGTGGGAGCTGGCTATAGTCTCAGCTATAAGTTTGCGTGGGCTGCGGTTGTCCAGTATAATAAGATGCAAGTCTCTGACGTAAGACTTTCACCCCCGAGGCCTTCTGCCGGTTATCAGCCCACCGTTGCGTTACGTGGATATTCGCTTCTTATAATCTTATCCAATAATTATGTAATCAAATAAAACACCACGGAGATCAGAGCCCGGTTGAACTTTACGCTGACATGCAGTCGGCGATCGGTTCTATCTCTTCGCAAGTATAGTAGACTCGTGAGAAGCTGGATAAGTGTTGACCTATACACGGTGTCCGGAAAGTCATGCCGTACGTGACGTAAGGCTCTGTTTACATGGATGCACGTTTATGTGCATACCTGCAGACTAGAGACAGGAAATAACGGGTGTTACAAAAGGAACTTGAAGCTGCGCACGCAGAGTGCCAACCTTCTCCATTCACAGTGTGTCCGTTACGTATTGTATATATTTTTATATAAAATTTTTAAAGGTAGTATCAGTAGCACTTCCGTTCACTCGATACTTCCCGTTATCGCAATAATTTTTCATAATTTATATTATGCTATCGTAACATCGAATATACCGTGTGGCCTTTATCGGTGAGATTTAAATATGACGAAATTCATTTATTATTCGCTTAATTATTCGCCTACGATTAACGCCTACTGTGGAAAAATGGGACGAGAACGTACGGAGCTAATTGTTGCTAGACCTTTGCTAGTTTCTATATCTACGCAACTACGTGCAAATGAAATACACGTATCAACCTTGAAAAATGCAACGACGCGTACATATTACGTATCGCTCCATGTACATACATGTGATAAGATAAGATCAATAATATTTTATCACTTTTAATTAAGACGACCGATAATACGACAATCTTTTATGATTCAGGTGAGCTTCCTTGGAGGCAAAAAAAATATGTTAGAGACAAATGAATAGACAGTAACTGCGGTACTGTTATTTTAAGTTATACAGATGCAAACTTAGACTTAATATAATCATAACAATAGTGTAAACGCTAAGCGCTGTTGCTGATAATAAAATAATTTTTTTTTAAATTCTATCAATTTCCTTGATTCACTACACCCTCCTGAATAGACATAATAGATGATAATTTCTATGTATGATAACTTTCCATGGGTGACCCCTATCAGCCAACAAGCACTTTTACATGCTACCGAGGAGTATTAATGGTAACATAACATGACGTTGACGATTTTAACTTATCACTCTATCATCGATATGTCTTACGTATTACGATTTCGGATCGTGTACTGTCGTGTATACCTGTACCGTATATGGTCCAGTTAAGAGTTATCCGCAATTTATATTATTCGATACACGTACTGTTCTCGCTATGGGCACACGACCGTTTGGCTGAAATGATATATAATGTAGAATATGGACGTACGTTGTTTTCTGTTGTAATTATCAGGAAGTAAAGATATTTTATATCCAGTGCCGTAGTGGAGTCAAGTTTTACTAGTTAAGAATAAATAACCTCTAAAGCAATTTCACAGTGACAGATCGTTAATCATGTAATTATTTAACCCGTTTTTAAGCATTGGTGTTTATCAATTGAATATACACAGTATATATGTAACATGTATATATCTGGTTCAATATATTGTTCTTAAGATAATATACATACACAGATTGTATGTTATAACCTAGATGTAGGATGACACTTACGGCATACTTGTCCTTGTAGAAGAGGGAACTTGTAGACATGGCGTAGATGACAGTTAGAGACGAACTAACAACGAATTAAAATCCCTTTCATGGTAACTTTGATTCTCCCGAATCTCCTCGACTTTTTTGATTACCTTTGATTCACGCACTGTCACTTATTACACTGGATGGCATACATCCCACAATTTATGAACACCTTGTACTTTTGTTATCTGTGTGTAAATTCTCGACCGCCACTTTTGACAGTCTGCTGAAGTATTACCGTCAAGTGACCAAGCGACTCTATCACCTGAAACGAACCTGCAGGAGAAAGAGACTGGTGGTACGTCTGTATGTCCAGTTAGTTCGTGGCCACCAGAAAGCAGAAGGGTAGCCCCTCCATACCAAGTGACCTACAATCTAACAAGTAAGTGCTATCCCTTCCTCTCACTCATCTCTGTTGCGTACCCGAAGAACTTCAACCGAAGGATACACTTGCAGCGTGTCGAAAGTCTCATAAAAGTACTTTTTTTCTTTTGTATACTTAAAGATAGTCAAGGTAGTTACAGATTGTTGTAATTTTCTTTGGCTTTTGTGCTTGGATAAGATAATGGTTTTAATGTACGTTGAATAAGAGTCTGAACATTTAAAAAAATTGAAAAGTATCGTTGTGTGTATCAACGTAATATAGATATAGAAAATTGATGCTTGTGAGTGAATTTTATTGGGTAAATTAAAATAATGTTAATTATCCTTTTAGCTTATATAGTAGTATTTGTTTTAATCTTTTTGATGCTGAGTGCTGGGTCGTATGACAGGTGCAAGCAGAAATAAAGAACTGTACCAGGTGTCCTAAGAGTTATATAAAAATATTAATTGGCGAAGTAGCGCTCTATATTGTTACTTAAAAGAAAACGTGTTGCTATAGTGTTTATGTAACGATATCATTTTAGGTAGGTTATATAAAAATTTATTGATTGATTTTCGATAACACGATACTGCGTCGCTTGCGCGTTTTCATTTATTTTACGTTGCGAATGTTGTATTTATTTTATGTTTAGATGCAATTGTTTTGAAGGATATCGATTTTTTGAATTCATTCGTTATAATCGACGTTCGCAGCCAATAGAATTGATAAGATTTTGATAAAATCATAGATGCTTGTGTAACTACTTTCCACGAGGTGATGTGTTATGTAAAAATATCGATTAGTCGTATGATCTATCGTGATATTAATTTTGTTTTTACGTGTCCTGGACGTGTTGGTCCACAGTTAATTAGGGCTCTTACGCTGGTCGATTCAACCTGTCCTGAAGATCAGATATGAACAGATCAGACTTGAACTCTAATGTAATATCTAGATCAAATTCTATGCACACATTTCGAGAGATACCAGTCATTTTTTTGGGAAAATAGCAAAATTTGACATGTGCTTAAAAGGATTTTATTTAAATGTTTTTCATGTTAAACACACAGATTTTCAAATTTATTGAATTTAAATTTTGTGAAAATTATAATACAATTAATTTGCCGTTTTCCAGTTATTTCCTTACACAGATCGATGACATGGATTAAATATATATTTCTTTTCTGTAGATTTGTTTCCTTCTGCTTAAATGATTGTTTAAATTCATTTTCTAATTATCTGTACCCTAATAGTTGCGAGTCACACATTTCAAATATTATAAAATACCGCCAATGAATCCTACTGGCAGGAGCTTCGTCAAGTAGAACGAAGGTTGCCGAAGGTAGTCGTGAATCGTATGTATACGGAACGAATGAGATTGGAAGTACAAACAATGAAAAGTTTTTATTGTAAAATAGAATTTGGTAGTTTAATAATTTCATAGATGCATATATCTTATTATACTAGTGGTGAACAAACTATTCAATAAGTCAATAAAAAGTTAGCCATTTAAATATCGGTACCGGAAGTAGAAAGACGTCGAGCGCCATCCGATTGGCCAAATGCTATTTGTTTAGTCGATATTTCTATCTCGAAACACTCTCGAATCAGTAGTGCGGCGCGGTACGTAAGTGTGGTGTGTTTGTTTCCTTCTCGTGGATTGAGCCAGCCAGAAAATGACCCAAGAAGGCCAGTAAGTAGACGAAAATTCACATAAATTCATGTTGAAGTTTTAAGGCCATGCCAAAATTATTATTCTGACTTTAAATCGTAAATGATTCGGGCGGGTATTCGTGAGTAAAAAGAGCCTAAGCCGCCCCGTGTCTTTCGAAAGACCGCCATGTTGTAAAATGGTTTTATTGATCTCGAAGTTTCTAGAAAACAGCCGTGAAGCATTGTTCCCGTTATGTTAACTCATGAGAAAATATTCCCTTTTGCGTATCTTTTAGAAATATATAATGTTAATATGAAATTCATTCTTTTCCATGGCGAGTAGTGACGGTACGACCACGCCAATGCGGCTTGGAATACCTCGTAACACGAGAACTATATTTTCCATTTGTTATCCCTTTATCGCTACTTGGAATACAATTTATCTCTTCGTATCGCACTCTCAACTCGTCGAAGTTAAATGGAAAGCCTTTGTTAATACATCTATGAGAAACAAGTCCCCCTGAAGTATTCATTAATATTCGAACGGCGTGAGGTGTGCTTCCGGCTTGCAGTGACTAGCGATTTTTTTAGGCAAAGTTCAAATTTTCGCATTAACTCCCCTCCAAGTATTTTTCTTCTGTGACCAAGTTTTTATACTTCTTCACTTAATGCATAAAATGTATTATCTTCATGTTATTAAGTTGATTTTTTAAATAATTTATTTTGCACTTTGGAAAAATTAAGTTACTGTAATGATGTAATGTTGAACGATTTTTTAAGTTCAAAATTGACTTGCTTTTAGGTTACCTCCTCCACCTGTTATGTGGGCTCAAAGGAGCAACATTCTTTATGTCACGATTTGCTTGGAGGATTGTAAAGACCCAACACTAAAAGTTGAAGCGGAAAAAATATATTTTAAAGGCATAGGAGGCACAGAACGTAAACTGCATGAAGTTACTATCAATCTATACAAAGAAATTGATGCAGAGAAGACAATCCAGAGTTTAAAGGGCAGGAACTATGAACTAGTACTCACCAAAAAAGAAGATGGTCCATATTGGCCTCGTCTCACTAAGGAGAATAAGAAATTCCATTGGTTGAAGAGTGACTTCAACAAGTGGAAGGATGAGGATGACAGTGACGATGAAGGTGGCGTGGAAGGAAGTGGTCGAGATCTGGAGGATGTAATTATAATTGTTCTAATAACATTGAACACAATTTGAACTTTAAATATTAATGCATTTTTTGTCTTGTGCTTAACTAGATGATGCGTCAAATGGGTGGTCTCGGTGGTGCTGGGGACAGCAAGCCAAACTTCGACGATCTAGACGACATTGGGGAGGAGGCTGATGATTCAGACAGTGACGACGATGAGATGCCTGATCTGGAGTGAAAAGAAGTTCCAACATTAATCAATTTAACCCTCTCAGAAAAAATCGCGACCTAACACCGGCGTATCGCCATGCTACATTACAATTAGGCCATATTGTTTGAATTTCCAAGTGCAAATGATTTTGCAAGTTTGCAATGGCCGACATGGTAGCAAATAAAATATGTTGAGGTGTGCGAAAGACTGAGAACTGAAAGGAAAAAAAACCAGCGATCTAAAGATTAGAAGTAAAGCAGTTTTGAAGTTTCCTAATAGCTCCCTCTATCCCATTAGTTTTTAGTTCGTACACTAAGTTATAATGGACAAGCTTTTTTAATAACGAATTAAACGTGTAAAATATTAAGGAGAGATAAAGTGATGAGAAAGTAAGGAAAGCGTCTGACAAATTTTTTTTTTATTTAAAAATATTTGTTAAACCCGTCGAAGACGCTATTCTCTTAACGATTGTCTACATTTACGTGATTTTATTTTAGTTCAACCATGGAAATACTTTTTTTTTTTTATTATGCTAAATTGCTTTGTATTTGAGTTGTGCATGTCAACATTTCAGAAGGTTACCATATTATCTTATTATGAACATGTAGACCTCAGTGGCGATACCCCTCGGCAGGTATAACATCTTGAATGGGCTTCGTACGGACATATAATTGACGACGTTTACAACTACATACTAGTTTGTAATTTATAACTTGCGATTCGTATCTCGTAACCGTATCAGATTTTAAATTAATACAGGTATGGCAGTATAAAACTATTACAAAAAAGCTTCAAATTGTGACAAATCTGAGAATAAAATCATTTTCCGTCTCTATATTTGCAGTATACAAACAAAAATTTGATTATTAACAAATCTGTATTGAAAGGTTAGTTTATAATACTATAAATTTCCAAATTTTACACTAATTCAGAACGCAGTAAATCACGTTTTCTCTCGTCATGAGATGTAAGTGCGGAAACTGAAAGCAAAGTAACAAGACAATCTACGTTTACTTAAATAACGTAGGTCACAGGTAATCAACTCGTGTAAATACATACGTGAAACTGTACACAACTCCATGAACCTTTAATGATGTATTTCAATCATTTCGAAAAGTAATAATTTACAATTAATTAACTCCACAACAATCTGATTTTCCCAAAACTGCCAGAGTCGTAACTCTGAATGGTAAAACTATGTTGCAAAAGCAGACACAAAATGAATGTCATCTCTTGTCGGAGCTTATACATTTGCCATTTAATTTTGATCAACTTAGCTTCATTGCAAATAGTTACCGGATTTCCTACACAACTTTGTTCCATGTATAGAGATTATTAACCGACAATACTAGAAGCACCACGCAGTGCTAAATATCCAGCAGTGATATCCATCGGCAAACTTCGAACAGTAGCAAATTCTTCAGTGGACGCATAATATAATTTACTCTGGGGATCAGTGTATCTTGCCTGTAAATTAAAAACAGTACGTCATCATATAACTGATATAAGTCAGACCTAACGAAATTACAATTGCTAGTGCTGCAACAATAAGATATACTTGCCGGCAAACCAGATATATCAGAATATTTCTTCGCGGGTTTGAAGCTGGGAGGTGCGTTGATGGAACTATCTGAAAATTGTTATAAAATATCAGTCGATAAACCACAATGAATAAACAACTTTATAAACCTAAATTTAGAATGGGGCTTTTTTGCCAATAAAATCAAACGTGGCGACGATATGAAAATATCAAATTGCTTACAATGAACGACTTCAGATGGCCATGGTAAGGAACGCTCTTGCGCTAACACTTGCTTCAAGGATCGCCAGGTCCTTTTTTTCCCTGAACTGCTAATTGGACGAAATTTCTGCTGAAATGTTGGATTCTTGAAAATCGGCGGTGGCTTCTTGTTAGTCTCCGTCACCTCGTCGCTCACCATGTTTTAAATTTTGCAGGAGAATCGCAAAATCTTATCCTGCAACGGCACGACATATTACATAAATGTTATACACCAAGTATCTATTTGACTACGTCGCTACGACAATGGGCAAAGGAGCAGGAAAGGCAAGATAAATGCGGTATGAAGTGGTAACAAGATTCTACCGTCTTTATTCATATCTTGAATTATAGTCGTTGTTACGTAATAGCAACTACATAACCTAGAGGATATTAGTAAAAAAAGGACCAGTCTTATAGAATTTTGTATCCATAGCTATTAGGGTATAATATCGCTAAAAATACTACTTTTTTTTAAGTATAATGTATCAGAATATTCTTTTTATTTCATACAATTCTTAAGGTGTATCTTCTGGACAGGATAATACGAGTATTCTCTGCGGACTGCAACCGAGAGTGTAGCTGATGGTCCGCATCAAAGTTGTATTCGGATGCCTCACTAAAATTTCAGCCCAGTGACTTAATATCAATAGTGCTGAATAATAATCCTCGGATGCGCTATAAAAATATATCAAAAATATATACAGTATAGTGAAACATGATTCATTAAGCTATACCTGGAAATTGTAAAATGATATCTATATCCGCGTGTTAAATGATTCTTAATGAGTGTAGGTAGATTGTCTTCGTATACTACAAAAGCTTTGTTACTTGGTTCGATCAGAGACAATATAGCTTCTTTGCAGAGCATGAGAACTTTGTGATATCTTGAATCAGTCATTTGAAAGTTCCTAGTGTCTACTTCCTGCAATATGAAGTATCTATTACGTCTCAATTCTAGATTTCGTTCAATTAGTAATTTTCCTAAACACCTTAATCGCAATATGAAGCGTAATTCGCACGTGCTGATTCATAAAATCTGTATCCTTTATCTGAAGCTCCAAGTATCTTCTATTTAATTCTGTTTGCCTCTGTGTGTATCTCATCATTCCAGCTGTCAAATTACAGGAATCAATATTCTCCTTCTTCTTATGAATCCACCATAAATTTGTACTCTTAGTATTTTGATCAACGTAATCCTTGTCAGGAATGCGTTTATTCTCTTTGTCTGGCAAAGCATCACAAAAACTGTAAGCTCCTTTCGATTTAATAATTGGAATCTTGGATGTTTTTGATACAGTCTTAACTTCGGATTGACATTTCAAAGAATTAGCTGTATTAGAATACTCTCCTTTTTTCAAAGCAGAACAAGAAGTACTTTTTCCAAATCCTGATGGTCGATCACGAGTGCTATCAGCTATTTCTGTTTTACACTTACGATTCGTTGACTCCTTATTATTCGTACATTTTGAAACTTTAATGGATCCTCGTTTTTTTAGCTTTCTCTCGTTTTCACATTTTACGCTTGTTACACTCTGTGTAATTTTCTTATTGATATTCCTCAAGTGGGGCGCCAAAAGTGGTGTGCTTTTCATGCAAAGCTTATCGAAGAGATTGGTACGTTTCTCCATGAACGACTGTATACTATGAATGTCGGAAAAATCTAAACTTCCTTGCGTCAACATATCACGAGTCTTCTCGCTAATTCGTAGTAATTCACGTTTCATCTTTCTTGCTTTATCTACGTATTTGATATACTTGATTCTCTGTGCTTTGTTACAGCCAATAGGCTCAATTTTTACACCCAAATTTTGCACAAACCTGTGCACTAAATGATCTACATTGTCCGACGAAGTATCGAACATTGTTTTTCTTTCTTCCCACTTAAAGAAGTTGCATGCATCGGAACTTTTTTGGTATGGTTCTTACGTCAAATTATCAATAGATAAATATACGAAGAACTGTATGAGAGAATATTCTGAATGACAGGATGTATGAGAATTGTTCCAAGCTTCAAGCAATAGAAACGTCAAAAGTTGTAATACACGATTGTTTTTGGCTTGCAGCAAACTTCTCAAAATGTTAAAAAAGTTTGTAGGATAGTAATTAACAATGAATTTCCATTCTAACAATAAGTCATGACGCACGAAAATTCGCTTTGGAAATATCCAGAAATTTTCTATAGTAACTAATGAAGATAAGACTATTTCCAATTTACAAATAATCTAATTTGGTTTCAGTTGTTCGCTAGCGGATACGTATTAATATAATTTTTATAATCCATATATTAATGATCAACATACTATTTATATTTATGTAGTCATAGATGTCTAACATTCTGTCAATAAAAAAAAGCACTATTATCACTGGACGGACATAACCTTTTATATGTCTATATAAATTCAGGGCGATAATGGATTTATAATGAGATTAATGTTCAGCAATCATCAGTAATTAAATTTTTCATTAAAGGATACATGATAAATTAGCTTAATTTCATTTTTTTCTTGATAATATGAAATTATTGAATATAATAACAGTAAAGAAATAATCTGTGTAAATCATAAGAATACGATGAGCACACGTTTTTAAAAAATCATGCACATTTTAATACAGACGACATTTACCTATGAAATTTTATTTATAACTTACCTGAAAAAAGTTTTATTCTTCTAATATTTGGTATATCAATAATACGTGAGCACAATCACGATATCAGTTTGACTAGTCGGTAAATTGACAACTGTGAATTGGGCTTTGGACTAAGTGGTGGGGATATGCAATAGGTGTGGGATGCGATTCACCTTAGAGCTAGTGTGAAGGTCACAAGGGCAAGTGTTGGACGAGTTCTATAGACCTCAGAAATTTAGATTTGTCTTATCACACTTTGCTAAGGTGTAATATATTCTAAAAAAATGGCTCGCAAATTCTTTGTTGGTGGTAATTGGAAGATGAATGGTAGTAAGAAGGAAATTGAAGATATCGTTGCATTCCTAAAAGCCGGTCCATTAGATCCTAATGTCGGTAGGTGCTATTCTTAATTTGTGCTATCGAAATCGTTGGTCACTATTTGATATGAGTTTGCTAGAATTTTTTAAATTAAAAATGTATGTCAAGACGGATGTTTGATGATTGTTAGTAGTGTTGTATTGATATCTAATAAATTCGAATTTGGAATGACCTCCTGAAGTCAGTATTGTCTTTCAGTTTCATCATGTATATTTTGAAAAAGTAAATTGCAAATAATTTTCTTGAGGAATAGAGACAGTACAGAATAATGATTGAAAACTTTTTGTTCATTGACCAATTTTTTAATAAGCAATAATTGGTAATCTCTTGGGAATAGGATATTGAAAAAGTAAAAATTTATGATTAATTAGTGATGTTTTGAAGAATATTTTATCTTATTACAGAGGTTGTTGTTGGAGTTCCTTCTATTTACTTAACATACACAAAAAGTATTTTACCTAGCAATGTCAACATCAGTGGCCAAAATACCTACAAGGTTGCCAAGGGAGCTTTTACTGGGGAGCTTAGCCCAGCTATGCTGTTGGATAATGATATTCCCTGGGTCATTCTTGGCCACTCAGAACGTAGGAACATTTTTGGTGAGACTGATGAGCTTGTTGCTGAGAAGGTAGCACATGCGCTGGAAACTGGATTGAAGGTGATTGCTTGCATTGGAGAGAAGCTAGAGGAACGAGAAGCTGGAAAAACCGAAGAAGTTGTCTTCAGGCAAACTAAAGCCATTGCTGATAAAATTAAATCTTGGGCCAATGTTGTCCTGGCGTATGAGCCAGTTTGGGCTATTGGAACTGGAAAAACTGCAACACCTCAACAAGCACAAGAAGTTCATGAGAAGTTGAGACAGTGGATTGCTACGAATATTAGTCCTGCCGATGCTGAAACTCTGAGAATTATTTATGGAGGTTCAGTAACAGCAGGTAATGCCAAGGAGTTGGCAAAGGAGAAAGACATTGATGGTTTCTTAGTTGGTGGAGCCTCGCTAAAACCCGAGTTTGTACAAATTGTAAATGCCAACCAGTGAAATCTTGAATTTTGTATTGATACTTTCGATGATCAATGACTTGTTATATTTTTCTGGAAATATCGTTTTGCCTCAGTATAGTACTATGAGACGTACACAGAGCTGTACTCATTTATAATCTTTAATTTTACTTATTATATCACATTGGTTTTGACAAATTTGATTTATATGCAACTGCATATATATACACATTGTCGCACACATGAGAACTACAAACGTATATAATGTAAAGTAAAAGATTGTTGATATAACATCTATGTGTAAAGCATAAAATAGAGGATATTAAATAAAAAAAACAGCGTAATGCTAATAAGTGAGCTATACACGTGTCATATTTTTTCATACTTATTTCATTCATACAGCCTATTTCATTTTAACATTCCTCTCGTAATGATGCCATTGGGCATGTCTAGATTTTCAACAGAGTTTAAACCATCTTGCTTTGTTCTAGCTAAAGCAATAGTTGAAAGTGCCTTGAAAGTCCGGGGTTCCCAAACTGCCAAGTCCATAAGAGTCTTCCGATTCAGTAAGACATTAGATCTTATTAATCCTTCACGTAAAATGTAACGTGATATACCATGCTCCTCAGAAGCTGCGTCGAGCCTTGTTTCCCATAGCTTTAAATGAATATTACATTAAATAAAAATAAAAATGTGACTACTTTGATAGCTAGCCAGGGTAACTGTAGCTTACCGCACGCATATCAATTTTCTTCAGTGTACGTCCTTTGGTAGAATACACCAGAGCACGATGAACATTCCGAATGGCAATACTGTAGCAATTTCTACGACGACCTATGAAATGCTATAAAATAATTTTTAAAACAGTAGCTAAGTTAAGAACTGTAAATAAATTTTATGATGAAATACTTACAGCAGCGATTCTGAAAATTTTTCTTTTCCTCCAAAACTCGTCAGGTCCTTTATTTCTCGCGAGTAACATCAACGATTGGAACACCATGTTTACGTGCAATTCAATTCAAATTAAACTATCTGATTATATATTTCTTTGGGACAAATTGTGTTCGAAAAATTCTATGGACCAGAATTTTTGAGGTTATGGCCCTATTGTATGTTGAAGCGCAACTAAAGTGGATAAGGTGGGGGCACCGGTCATCTATTACCACATGGGTGGCACATGAGTTTGGGTCGTTCATATTATTTGTGATTTGGAAATATCATAATGGCGAATAAAAAAAGGTATATCTCTATAAATATTGGAATACATTATTGATAATTCTATTAGAATTTAACACGTGCAGTTTTACGGTCGGTCCTAATTCAAAAGACAAAAAATATTGATAGTTTGGGATTTACAGGTTACTTTGAAACTTCATGTTCTAAATTGTTTTTATTTTTTAGCCATATGTACTTATATCAGCACATGTTAATATATATTGTTAATGTATGTTATTAATAAACACAGATTCAGGAAGGATATCTTGAATGAGGATCCAGGAGATTTGGATGATTTATCTAACTCTGAAGATGAGTACACTGAAACTGAGAGGTACTTACTTGAAAAAGCTCGTAAGAAGCGTGTACCTGAAAACTTTGACAGTGAGGACGAAGTTTATGGGCTACAGGATGAGAACGAAGAGGACGATCAAGATGAAAATGTTGAGGACTCTTTAGAATCTGATATTGAAGGTCTTCAAGATGATTTTGATTTACCAGATGAGAGAGCATGGGGTAAAAAGAAGAATGCATATTACTCAACTGACTATGTTGACCCTGATTATGCATCAGCCAGCCAAAAGGACTTGGTTGATGCAGAAATGGAAGAAGAAGAAGCTAGAAATATCCAAAAACGTCTTGCTGAACAATTGGATGATGCAGACTTTGGCTTGGATTTATTACAATCAAAGGAAAATGAAGTCATTGAATTACAAGATAAGGATCAGATTGTTAAAACTGATCTTACCAAACTCAGTAAAAGAGAGAAGCAGCTACTTGTACAGAAGGAAAGTCCTGAGTTTCAAGGACTCGTTAATGATTTTAAGGAACGTCTAACTGAAGTACGTGATTTCTTAGCTCCATTCATGAAATTCGTTGAAAGTGGGAAATGTCCTGCTTGTCCTGCTATATCTTTTATAAAATCAAAGTACCAGTTAATTCTGAATTACTGTGTCAATATTTCATTTTACTTGATGCTTAAAGCAAAAAGGCTACCTGTTAACTCCCATCCAGTTATCAAGCGTCTAGCGCAGTATCGTCAGCTTCTTAACCAATTAGAATCAGGTCAAGGGAAGTTGCTTGAACAAGTCAAAGAGATACTGGATGCTGAAAAGAAGGGTTTACCTATATACAGTACAATTGACTATAAAGAATTGGGAAATGAAAAAAAGAAACGTGCCACGCGAGCTTTGGGTGAAAAGTTGAAACGTGCCAGGCAAGAGAATAAGAATGTGGACCTTACGATGTCAAAGAAACCTGTAGATGAAATAGCTGATGAAGAATTTGATGAAGATATGGAACATAGTGAACATTCTGAACTGATTGACACTGAGGTCAATGATAAAGATATGGAAGACCATGAATTTGCAATGGATGAGGGTGATATAGAGGAAGGAAAGAGAGCTATTACCTACCAAATAGCCAAGAATAAAGGACTCACGCCACACCGTAAAAAGGAACAACGAAATCCGCGAGTTAAGCACAGAAACAAATACCGCAAGGCTAAGATTCGCAGGAAGGGAGCGGTACGTAGATATATATTTAAAAAATGTTGTCTGTATTCATCCATTTTCACTTGAATTTGTTTGTTTCTTATATACACTTTATTTTTACAGGTAAGAGAAGTTCGAAAGGAGATAACAAGATATGCCGGAGAAATATCGGGTATTAAAGCTAGTGTAAAGAAAAGTATAAAACTTAAATAAAATCATGTTATTAGTTTCATTAGGTTCTATTTCAGACACAATAAAAGTATACATTTATATAAACTATGTATAGCTGTCAATTCGCATTTTTTATTTTTTTGTATCAGATACATGATGAAAATAAAAAACATTGTAATATTTTACAAAATTGTTCTATGCATCGTTTCTAATCCTGATACTGTACATAGCATGGTATATTGTTGATTGGTGGGTCAAAGAAGATATCTCGTCCCATCTGATTGGAATGAAGTAGAGGGTGTGCTTGGAAAAATGGTGTCAACTTTACAATTTTGTTTATAAGAAAAGTGTAATGATAAGTACCATGAATAAATCTTTTATTATTTGGAAATATGTACGAAACAATGACACCTATATGCTAGCAGACTTACAAAGAAATAACGTAATTTGAATCAACAATCATTCATCGATACTAATAGTGGCCTGGGCCACTCTAGTGACGTCACGTTGCATTGAGATTTTGATGTTCCGAGCATACGACACTTTCCATGTGGCATTTTGTGAAAATAGTCTTAACATATTCTAATTCCTGGCTTAAGACTCCAGCTTTGCTAGGATGTCAGATTCACGGAACAGGTGAAATTCTTTGTTTTCTTCAAGTTGCACTTTGGTGCCACCATATTCAGGTAACAAAACTGTGTCCCCAACCTTAATGCTCAGAGGAACATGTTCTCCTTTCTATAACAACATTTACTTATTAATATCAGCGTAATGAAAGTTATATCAAAGATTTAACAATCTTTACTCACATCATTCCTTGATCCTGGACCAACTGCGACTACAGTTCCTTGAAGAACTTTTGACTGTGCTTTCTCTGGAATAACAATGCCACCTTTAGTTTTGCTAAGAGCTTCTGCCTTCTGGATAAGAACTCTGTCGAAGAGAGGGATCAGTCTCTTAGCTGCTGCAGCTGCGGCCTGTAAAAGAAGAGATATAATACTAAAAAAATATTTACTTTACAAAACACAAAATTTTATTAATTTTTGTTTGACTAATGAAACAAACGTATTTTGAAGCTTTAAACATCTAAAAATATAAGTATTTTAAAAAATGAATTATACTTTAAGGTTAAACATTGCAGGAGATGAAACCATGTTCTTGAGATTTCAAACGATGTAAAAACTATTAAAAACAACTGAAAATCATCTCTGCGAACAACTTGTTTACATGAACAATAATATTAAAAACAAGTAACATTAGAGAAAAATAATAAGATCAACCTCGGAGTACCATTTCCCGGTTGCTTATGAAACCGAGATTATTTCAACTTTCTATAAAACTCGAAAATATCCATGGAAACGTTATAGATAAACAGTATAATTATATACTTCAAAAAAAATTAACGTTATCTACATTGTTCTAAAACACGATTGTAGATGGTTCATGAAATTTCCTAAAGATTTACGTTAATTCCTGTGTCAGACATAAATGACCTATTTTCTTTGATTGTAATACCAAGTGGAATTAAATACTATTCCAACATACCATTTTGTAAGTTGATTTTCACTTGAACACGAAAAAAATGAGTAGAACCGGCGTGCAGAAACTGTGCACGTTGTGTAACCTAAGTCCCGGTGCCTCAAGGAATGGACCTCTCCTCTCTTAATTTTCTCGAAGCTTCCTCAGCCAGTACACCCCCACCAAGTCTCACACACATCGATTTTACTTCACGTACTAAAACGGCCACCAGTTATATAATGAATACTTCGAGAATTCACCAAAAGGGTGTGCTTCTTGTTGTCCGCCATGACACCATTGTTGCCACGTGCTCCCTTCAGCGGATCAATAACGAAACCAAAGATTTTGCTTTTAATCTTTCCTTTCAATTTACTAGAATATTAAAAAACTCATACATATATGTATTTCGATATATCTGGAACTAAAAGTAATTTGAGGTTACAGATGTATTACAGCCTTTCTGAATTACTCGGCACATGGACGTACTATCATCTAAATTTGATAAGCTGTATCTTTAATTTTTTGTATAGAATCATTCATTTGAATAAAAGTTCATGTTGTGATAGCTATAGTATCTGTATGAATCGTTAGACTATTCTACATTTATGATTAATCATTTGGAGTTATGTTCTGTTGTCGTGCAGAGTTAAATGGCTGTGCACATTTTACATGAATTTCTGATGAAATGGTGGAGTTTGTAGCAAATTGATGAATGAAAGTACCAATATTTATGCTCTTATAAGACTGAAATGATAATATATTTCAAATTCTATATGAAAATTTCCCGGATTCTCATTATGTATATGACCCTGAAAAGCATTTATTATTATACCCATCAAAATTAAGATGATCTAGTCTGTCATATCCATGGTCCACCCTAGACAAGAATTATATTCATCTTATTGAATCTATCTTTACTTAGTTAAAAATATTTTATACAAATCTCAAATGCCAGCAATCGGGTACAAAGTTTATTCACGCCAAGCTGATTGGTGTTTGCTAGATGATTGCGTCATACTCAAGCTTGGTACTTTCTAGAAGCACATGGTCCATTGGCCGATATGATTAAAAATTGTTATTAATAATTGTATTTTGACTATATCCGTCGGTATAGATATTATTCCTCGACGGCTTTAATTTGAAAGCAGTCTCTGCAGTCTTCGATTTTCATTACAAAAACAATTTTTCTCGATTTTTCGAGTAACAAAGGTGGGGTTAGGTTGGGTGTGGTAAAGGAGAGGGAAACTGGCCCATGTGATATCGTGAACCTCTGTGCTTCTTCTCATTCCATTCTCAGGACAACGTGCAATCGCGCCGTTACGACTTTCAGCTTATTCTTGATCTACCGGCTTTTGTCTGCCGTATCTCTCATATCAAATAAAGGTAAGATTATATTTAACAACGTAAAAAACTATTGTCCGATATAAATTTTAGTCGAGCAAAGAGAAATTTGCAATTAGAATGGGACCGGCTCAGCATGGCTCCCATGAAAATGTTGGCCGGAAAAAGAGATCGTTCATTTTTTGTTGAGACAACGTACACTTTTTATTAGACAAAACTCATGGTTATAACACTTTATTGGAATTGTGTGGGATTTATTGATAGAATAAATGTATACATTTTACGGTTTTTCAGCTGCACGAGGTAGTTTACATAACCATGTTTCTCTATGTATTAAGACTACTTCATATTTATGAAATATATGGAAGATTAATAGTAGAAATATATGGAAGATATTCATGCATATGATTTAAAGAATGCCATCTATAATTTAAGTTTAATATTTCTTTTTTGTACATTTCAATTTTTGTTGCTAGTTATAAAGTATATGAGATGAATGTTATATTATGCAGCAGTTTTACTAGAATGACGCAACTGCTTTACAATTAGAGTTTTTTTTCTTTCAGATGTATAGACTACCAAGCATGTTGAGAAGTGTAGCATTGCGCCAGATGCAGGTGCAAGCACGCTCCTATGCGAAGGATGTTCGTTTTGGAGCTGAAGTACGAGCACTCATGCTTCAGGGTGTTGACATCCTGGCTGATGCTGTTGCAGTAACAATGGGTCCAAAGGGACGCAATGTTATTTTGGAACAATCCTGGGGCAGTCCTAAAATTACAAAGGATGGAGTAACTGTTGCAAAAGGTGTTGAACTTAAAGATAAGTTCCAAAATATTGGAGCTAAGTTGGTACAAGATGTAGCGAACAACACCAATGAAGAAGCTGGTGATGGAACAACCACAGCCACTGTTTTGGCCAGAGCCATTGCTAAGGAAGGTTTTGAGAAGATCAGCAAGGGCGCTAATCCTATTGAAATCAGGCGTGGTAAGTTCATGAAGGTATAGATTTTTATTCATGAAAATGACGTGGTTTTAATGCAGAATAACATAACCTCTGACTAATGTATTATGTATACAATGCCAGATAAGATATTCTGCATTAAATAGCACGACTGTAAGATAAGCTATCGCATTATGCTACAGTCTTCTCCAAATTTTCATGGTTTTATTTTTATTCTTGCCCAGGGGTCATGCTGGCAGTAGACAAGATCAAAGAAGAGTTGAAGAATTTGAGCAAACCTGTCACCACTCCAGAGGAAATTGCTCAGGTTGCAACTATCTCGGCAAATGGAGACACTGCAATTGGCAATCTCATCTCTGATGCCATGAAGAGAGTGGGCAAGGAGGGTGTTATCACTGTTAAGGATGGAAAGACCCTTAACGACGAATTAGAAGTAATCGAAGGATTGAAGTTTGACCGAGGATACATTTCACCATACTTCATTAACTCGACTAAGGGAGCTAAGGTGGAATTCCAAGATGCTCTCCTTCTGTTCAGCGAGAAAAAGATTTCTTCTGTACAAAGTATTATTCCTGCTCTGGAATTGGCTAATTCTCAGCGCAAACCTCTCGTCATTATTGCTGAAGATATCGACGGCGAGGCTCTTTCCACTCTTGTTGTTAACCGTCTTAAGATTGGCTTACAAGTAGCGGCTGTTAAGGCTCCTGGTTTTGGCGACAATCGCAAAGCTACCCTTCAGGACATGGCTATCTCGACAGGCGGTATTGTTTTCGGAGATGATGCTAATCTTATAAAGTTGGAAGACGTACAGGTAAGAAACACGCGTAACTATATATGTACACTGATACGTTATCCCGTGTAAGAATTCGACCGACATTTACAAATGTACATAATTTTTTACTGTTTATAGCTGAGTGACCTAGGCCAGGTTGGTGAAGTCGTTATCACAAAGGACGATACTCTCTTCTTGAAGGGCAAGGGAGCCAAGAGTGACATTGACAGGCGCGCTGACCAAATTAGAGATCAAATTGCAAATACAACATCCGATTACGAGAAGGAAAAATTGCAAGAGCGTTTGGCAAGGCTCGCTTCTGGTGTAGCAGTCCTCAGGGTAGGTGGCAGCAGTGAAGTTGAAGTGAACGAAAAGAAAGATCGAGTCCACGACGCCCTCAACGCCACTCGAGCTGCCGTAGAGGAGGGCATCGTTCCCGGAGGTAAATACAAATCCCTAAAGTTTAGAACGTCATCCATATGATTTTGTAAAACAATAATTTTTATTGTGACAGGTGGCACTGCTCTTCTCCGTTGCGCACCAGCTCTCAAACAGCTGAAGCCTGGTAATACAGACCAAGAAACTGGAATTCAAATTGTAGCTAATGCTCTGCGCATGCCATGTCTACAAATCGCACAGAACGCCGGTGTTGATGCCAGCGTAGTCGTCGCGAAGGTCACTGAAGGCACCCTTGGTTATGACGCCATGAACAACGAGTACGTCGACATGATCGAGAAGGGTATCATCGATCCCACTAAGGTAGTCCGCACTGCTCTGACCGATGCTGCTGGAGTAGCCTCGTTACTTACGACTGCAGAAGCAGTTGTCACTGAACTACCTAAGGAAGATGCGCCCAATCCTATGGCAGGCATGGGCGGTATGGGTGGTATGGGTGGAATGGGAGGAATGGGCATGTAACGAGTTCCAAACAAATTCTCATGCAAAGACTGAATCTTGTTCAACCTGTTCATTGGAATTGCATTTGTGAATTACATAGCCTGTGCGAACATTGAATTATCATTTAAAACATTCAAAGTTGAATGTTTTGAACAGCTACATTCGTATTTTAAAACAGAATACGAATGCTATGAGACTCGAGCGTGAAATCTTAAAATGGTTGCCACAAGACGTTGTGGACCTTGTCCATTTTTCTTCCGTATAATTTTATTACCTTGGAAGATGCACGTTACTAATACGAAATCGCATATAGCAGTGAAGTACGTAAATAATTTTGTTCAAGTTTTAATGTTCAAATGTAACGTGTTAGAACCCACGTATCGTTCGCCAACGTCGTTGATGCAGCTAATTCCGTAATTGACGTTATATCTATATAACGTTAATTGTTCACTGCGAGGATCTAATGTAATTCTGACAATGGGGATGTGTGTAATTTATCTGCCACCTAATTTCTTCGTCAGCTATTTTCAAAAATGTATTCACTACTTACCATTGTTATAGGATAACGTGGTGTAAGTGGTTGCACAAAGCGTTAGTTAGCAATAGATGCTTGTAGACATCTTGCAAGCCATTTAATTTCAAAACCACAATGCAGTCGAATCAATTATACTTTATTCGGCGTTATTCTCAGGTAACGTAAAGTCAAAAATCACATCGGGCAAAAAGTGCTTGATCTTTCATATTGAAATGAGAACCAAAGTTATACCCGTGAACCGCGAACTCGATAAAAAAAGAGAATAGTGGTAAATAAAATTATGGTGATCTAATAATAGTGTAACGTGGATCTTAATTTTTATTGTAAAAAAAATATCAGCTGATAAGAAAATATAAAAAATGAGCATGGAGCCAATATATAAAGCATTTATAGCCGTGCATTCGCTAAATTCTCCCATCTGATGAACATGTGAAGAAGA
Organism: Calameuta pygmaea; assembly: GCA_031762395.1. Taxonomy (NCBI): domain Eukaryota; kingdom Metazoa; phylum Arthropoda; class Insecta; order Hymenoptera; family Cephidae; genus Calameuta; species Calameuta pygmaea. The sequence goes on along the minus strand of JASANN010000344.1, from coordinate 605,723 downwards.
AATTTGATAAGAATATAAGTGTAAAAATGTTATCGTGTGTTAAGTACTACGATAGAATAATAACTCGAATTCTGTTACATTTTTTTTTAAACATTAATGTTTATTTTTCACCTTAGTCTAAATAAATGTTCGTTTAAATTATAGTCAGTACTGTTGAATGTCCTCCAATATTCCTGCATTATCCTAGACATTTGGAATGGATCTATAACGTATTGTTAATATGAAAGAAACAAATGTTAAAAAATAAAAAGGTTGCTAAAAATTGTACAGCTCGGTATCGATAGATCATCAATTATGCGTACATTGTCTAATGAATTCTATTCAAACATTTTATGAAATAATGTAATGCATTGTATTAAAGTACACACAATCCATAATCGGCCGATAATTAAACTATGAGATTTAAAGGTTTTTAAAATAAGCCTATTTAAAATAGTACATGGATGGCCTCCAAAAATTCATTTCGTTCCTAACGAAATGTACGTATATTAAATATAAAAATGAACGATTACAGTTATCATGTTACTCGAATTAAATCCAGTAACAAAAAAAAGGAGACAGAGAGCATGCTTCCATTTCAGAATTACTTAATAGTATCAGACAAAATGAATTTGTACTGTAAACTGGAAGCCAACGAACTATTGAATAATTACAAAGGAAATTTATGGCGAATTGTCCTGAATGTTTTCGAAGAATTCTTCGGATTGGTGCTTGAAAATAAATTGGTGTTGCTTATCTTATCACGGAACGCATCTACGGCAAGCCGGCAAAGTCCGCTGTTTGACCTACACCAGGTCCAAGTCGTCCAGTAAGGCTTGCCTCGTGAGGTATATCGCCATCTAGTGTTGAACTTCCAATCTTGATTTTATACAGGAGGCCAGTTACTGGCACATGTTCCCCATTGGGGATATAGCCATAAAGGAGAGGAAGGAAGGATTCTGAACGACTTGAGTATCAATTAATTATTAAAAATGTTCATAGTGGGTTTAACGGGCGGCATTGCTACTGGTAAAAGTAGCGTGGCTGCCGTATTTCGTGAACATGGTATTCCTGTTATCGATGCCGATACGATTGCCCGAGAAGGTTAGACATTATAATGATATGATATGTTGAATATTCGTATTGTTAGGAAGTAGTTACGAAAACATTATATGATGCAGGTATGAAAGTTGTTCGAGCACTAACAATATACAGATTTGAATTTTGCAATACGCCTTAGCAGGTGCTTAGTGGTCGTGCGTACAAATTTTCAAAATTATATACTAGTTAGTTCACGAGATATATGGAAAATAGCCAAACATGCATTATATAGACATACTTAGCTTATTAAGGTAGTAATATTTTTTTTTAGATATCCGAGCTTCTAAGTAATAAAAGTGGGTAAAATTTCTAGGAGATATTTCTTTTACATTAAAAATTACTATAATTTCGAATTGAAAATCTTAGAATATTTAAATTATTTTTTAATGTGTCATTTAAGCAATTTGTGATATGAAAATTTTAAAAATGATAGATCTTTTTAGCCAGAGAGATATTGCTTGCCTCAAAGATTATACTTTATGTAGGAAATAATTTTCGAATGAATGATAATTATGATGCTCGGCCAATCACCTCAATATCTGTGTTTACTGTACATATTTTGTGATTTGACCTTGTTTCTACATTAAATGTTTTCTTTTCACAGTTGTTGAACCAGGAAAGCCAGCATGGCACAAAATACAGAAAGAATTTGGCCCGAAGGTGTTCCATGAAAATGGTCAGTTGAACAGAGCCAAACTTGGTGATTTGATATTTGATGATATAGAAAAGAGGAGGAAGTTAAATGCTATAACACATCCAGAGATATATCGAGTCATGTGCTGGCAGGCCTTTAAATATTTTCTTCTAGGCCACCCTTTCATAGTCATGGACTTACCCTTGCTCTTTGAAACAGGGCACATGTTGAACTATTTATACAAAATAATTGTCGTTACTTGGTGCGTACTATCTGTAGTATGACTGTTTATATTTTGATTGATATACCTTTTCTACTATGTTCTAATTATTTACTTTCAGCGAAGAGGATCTACAATTACAGCGGCTTATGGAACGATCTAGATTTACAGAGGCTAAAGCAAAACTGCGCATCGAAGCTCAAATGTCTTTAGAAAAAAAATGTGACATGGCACATTTTGTTATAGAGAATTCAGGAAGCGAGAAAGATGCTAAGGAACAAACAATTAGAGTGATTAATGTCTTAAGATGTTCTAAGCATCATTGGAAACTAAGATTTATTGTTGGCATTTGCTGCACTGTTTTATTAGCAGGCACGTATTGGATTAAAAATCGACCATTCAAGTTTCTTCCAAAACCTGCATAAGGATGATTGTCTTCAGTTTGATTGAGTGATTCTCTATGGCAGTATAAATGCAAAACCAATGCTGGAAATGCAAAACGGCAAAATGATTAAGAATCTGTATTGCCTGTCCAGTCCATCCAATGAAACTAAAAGCATGTCCATTTAGACCATAATTGTTACCATTGGTAAATCACAAAAACATAAATTTCTGTTACTTTATGCATGGTGACACATTCACCACTCGGTAGATCAGTGATTTTGATAAGGCAATAGAAACTGTGAATATCAAGAATATTATACAAGAATCAAAGATTGCAGTAGGCGTAATGTTCCGTATTAAAAAACTGGTTTAGTAACTCCGATGTGTGATAGAGTTGATAAAAAATATAACAACAGTCAACTTGATTGAAGAATTCTTATACTATAAAATTAATACTTTAAGTTTTATTGGGTGTGGCACTGTCCAGAACACGTTATTTTATTTTTCATTTTGTTTATGCATTTTATCATTCCTACTCTGGAATTAATAAATTCTATTCTTGTAAACGGTGGTGTAACCAAAATTACGTAATGTCTCAAGATATAAAGTAATAAAAGATAAATTAGTAAAATTAGCAAATACTTTTGTTACTGTATATCCACTCTATCATTAATGGTATTTAATTACGATGCTAATACTTGTATAGGTTTCGAAAGATGCAAAGGTTATTGGCACGTATCAAATAAAATATTTACTACTAAATAATTAAATTTACACTAATTTGTACACAATTCATTCGTCATCACATAAATGATACATTAGCCTGCAAGTGACGAAGGCGAATTAAAATCAAACACGTATTGTATTTATTTGGTTTTGCATGGCATATGCATTACAAGAAAATTAATTACTCATTTCTTTTCATTTATTTGTATACTTATCCACTCGAAATTAAACGTCAACCTTCCAATTCTAATCCATTTATATTTAGTGTAATGCTGTCCGTATTCTCTCTTACCTAATCGTAATAGCACGAAGTACTGCGATAAGTACTGCATTTATTAAAATATTATTTATGATATAAGAATAATTAACTTATGAGTAATGGAGTATAAAAATCCTAAGGTAAGGGAAAAAGGGAAGCAACAAAATACTATTTACAGCAGAGCGTACAGAACATTCGTGAGGTTCACCTCCATCGACCGCAGACAGCGGTAAACCTTAAATCTCAGTATATCCATTATCCATCGACCTAACAATTTCCTTCGGTTCGACTCTTTAATAGTTATAAATTAATTACGAATAAAGAGTTATCTTTATTATTGAATGTATTTTACACATTTTTATGACATTGCATAACGGCGCGTTTCTTATGCGCAAGCGATGTGTTTTTGTATGTATACGTCACGATGATTATTACGAATGTAAATTATTCTCGTGGAAGTGCAAAAGCATCTTCAGCCTTAATTGAAAATCTGTTACAGCTATAATATCAAATTATAGATTGTCTCCCTTATTGCGTTTGATGTACCCTTGATTCTTTGGTGATAGAACACGGCACATACCTTTTGCGCTCGGCACAAGTATTTACATTCGTTATCGGTGGTTATTCTCAAAACAATGAACAAGAGAGAATCAACAAATTTTCATGAAAACTCAAAATACAATTTTTTCCAAACTTCGGTTCATTCCAGACTGTGCCAATTGATTCAAGAATATTATACAAATAACAATACATTTATTCGATTTATGAAAAATAAATGAAGAAGGAAAAAATTTCGTTACCGCTGTCGTTAATCAGGCATAAAATGAGAGACGATCATTACGGTTGTCCTGCACGACGTGTCACATGTGCTTCTACACGCCACGATGCCTAGAAAGCTGTTCTTAGTCATCATATAATCTTTCTTTCTTTTTTACTAGAGAAAATATTCCTGGTTTATCGCCCGTACCATTAAACCTTACAGGCACCTATAGCTACGATCTCTGCAAAGCAGAACTACCAATCTGGTATCATTTAAATAAATATACAAACCAACTTTTGTATACGTTTTTGTGTATATGTTTTGCATACAGCATGGGCGTGTATCACATGTGTCTGTATACTATGTAGTATATAGCATGTCTATTAGAAATATATACTTGGATACGTTAAAGTTATATTTTCCTTGCTCTCTTAAAAAGTAACCTTGCGTCCCGACGCCCAACGAAGTGATTCCTTAGAATTCGTTACTACACTCGGAGGTATTATTTGTGGGAAAACAAGATTCCGTGCAAAATGTGGTGGCTTATTGCAAAACGGGCCTGAGTTCCTGAGTCATGATCGGATAGGAGACCATAGGTGCCGTAGCACCGGATATCGACAGTGGTAAATTAGCAGGTTGCTGCGAATTTTGCGGTTGCTGATTGGTCGGTTGAGGACCGGAACCACTCATGGTTATGGTCTGTTGGGCCATGGTAACAATAGGCGGTGGTATGGATACAGGAGCCATGGATACAGCTGCGATGGATACAGGAGCTACCGTAGCTATACTAACTGGTACAGTCGCCACGCTGGCTGTGACGGTTCTTAATGTACCAGCTGCTACAGCTGCGTTAACCATTTGCTGTGGCGTTGGTGCTTGCGAAGGTGGGACCGTATTTGTGATTGTTACAGCTGGAACTGTTACTGCAGTCACATTCGTGGTTCGCTTACCGGACATTCTTAGCTGAGCATTTTGGTCCAGAAGAAACTCGTTGGTTGCTGTTAAGTCACTGACCTGTTGGCGGAAGTCACTTTTAGTATCATCAGAAGCATCACGTAAAACATATTAAACGTGGACCAAGAAAATTGTGAAACCTTAGAATATTTTAAGAAAGAATGTCTTACCTGCTTCTTCAATTCTTCTATCTTCTTTCTTAGTAGAGCATTCTCATCCTCCAGAACTATGGCTCTCGCTTCGTTTCTAGGTATAACAGGATAATAATATCCTGGCGTTACTGGTTGGGCAGGATGTTGCCCAACAAGAGGCGACGCTTCAAAGTGTAGAACGGCTTCACCGGAAACCATTCTTCTCTTCGGATCCGGTGGCCCCATATAATCCGGAGGATGCAAGGACGCGCTGTATCCATTATTGGCAACGAGTGAATGCTGATCCTCCATTTGCCAGTGGTAACTGAAAGGTAGTAAAGCATAAACGTCATAAAGATACAAATAGCAACATATTCGAATCATTGGCCCTGACAAAATTACATATAGCTTCAACGCAGTCAGGAAACATCCCCGGAGCATTGGATCATAATATCCTTGCCCCGTGTCCTAGGTATACACATATCTAACCCATCCTGGCACATTTTATATCCAGTTTTATCTACGACCAACGATTCATTTAGACAGTTGCAGCGTGCATTTATCTCCATAACCCTCATAGACCAGTACGATGGCTTATGCAATAGGTTGTGCCTATTTATATATACATAAATCAGCATCCAACATGTTAGCCTAGCATAAATGCGTCAACATAACGAGGTATAGCAACCAAGAATAATATCACGTTTTTTTCCAAATGAAAAAAACGGATAATAACTAATACTTTAGCATGCTACATTAATAGAGCATAACGTTATGTATTATCAGTATGACATTGAGATACTTACTTCCTATCCTCCTCGTATCTACGGTTATCGCCATTATTTGTACCATTGAAATTATGCTGTGGTCGTGGCGTATTATGCAACGAAGTTGGGACGATATTAATCTGTTGTTCTTCCTTCTTGAAGTGTCTATATTTACAATTAACTCTCTGGCAGCTACCCTTTATGAAGTCCTTGCAGAGTGGATACTCAGACTTCTCGCCGTTGTTTTTAAGGTTAGTTAGGATATGCGGTGGCAGTTCGCCGGTAGCTCGAAAATGTTTCTCCTCGTTTTCGGTACAGTGAAGAAATCTGCAACCGGGCCAGTTGCATATACCATTTTGAAAGTCATGGCAGAACGTGTACTCGTCCACGGGATCATCCTCGGAACGTTCGTGAAGATACTTGCAACGTTTTCCTCTGTGACAAACATTGCGCAAGAAGTCTCTACAGACACGACTGGGTGACGAATCACCGTTTGTCGTATTCAAACCGCCTGCCATATTGGCGCTTTGCCTGGCGGCTGGCTCTCCGTTAGATTTTTTCTTCATCAATGCGACATCGCACTCGGACTTCGTATGCGCGCTGTCTTTAACGAAAACTCCACGCTATTAATAATCCACTGCGATCCAAGAGGAACAGACGTTCCTTTGAAAAGCGACGGAAGACCTTATACTCCTGGGAAAGGAAAAAAAAGAAAAAAACACGAATAAATAAGAATAAGACGATTGCGCAACGTGCATTATAAAACGAACGAACATTTTATATAATTTTTTATCTTTGTAGAATAAAAGCATAAAAACTATAACTTTATATAGATCATTGAATAGACATAGAAAAATCCTTTTTTTGGTCTAGTATATGGTAAAACAGAGATCATGAAATACGAGTGAGTAAGTGCAACTTGGAACCCATTGAATCAGCATTTCCTTACTAAGTAGTGGAATGCCAAGGACGACGCTCTCGTAATCGGGAAGAAGTCTTTAATATATATGACGCGTAATGACTTCGTTTTGTGAGAATTGATGTTACAGGAAGTACGGAGGATCAGAGATGATGGAGAGCATTGGATCATGTGAATTGATGGTGGAAAATCTGTGAAAATAAATAATAGGTAGTGAAGCGTATGATCTTAATTAATTTAATTTTTATATTTTTTTTTTATATAATGACTGTTACACATGTGGTAAGATTATATCAACAAATTATATACAGAATTTAATCGCTATTAATTATCGTATTGCTTCGATCTTCCAACAAGTCAGCTCCGATAAACGACGGTGAGCTGGAGTTCTTATTGGAAAATGGAACATTTTGAATTTTATATATATATATTTTTTCCAATTTTCTTTTTGTTTCGTGGCAGAAATTGTACGGGCAATGGCACGCTACAAAAACCTAATCAGATATAAGAAAATACAGTAAATTTTAATCGTATTTGTATAAAAAGAATTAATAGAAAAAGTTTAATGATAATTTATTTAAAAATAGGAAAAGAGATACCTAGGCCCTTCGTTTGAGTGACACGCCAGTACGTTCGTGGCTATTTAGAATTATGAATTCAGGAGGTAGAGGAAAAGAGGTAGAGGTAACAAGGGCGAGTGGATTTGCTAGGATATGATCAGGATTAGGATTAGGTATACTTCAATGGTGACTTCCTATAGAACGCTGTTGCGATTTCGATACACGGCTCCGAAATAATATCTCTATATTGAAAATAATATTAATTAACATTAAACGTAAGAACGCGTCGGGCCTGTCATACAAAAGTCGCTACGTTCTAAGAATCGAGTAACCTTGCATCAAGAATATTGCAAGCACTTTAAAGAGAGAAAAAGAGAGAGAGAGAGGGGGGGGAGAGAGAGAGAGAGACAGGAAGAAGAGATAGAGATACCGTCACTTTAAGATGGCGGCACAGCAGACCCTCAACGTGAAGGGAATATTTCTTTAATTTTTTTTCAATAAAATAAAAAAAGAAATCCTTCCTCTATCAGATGAATTAAATATCGACAACAGAATACCGACTGTAATACCGACAACAAAAATTTTACTTGCAGCTGCATTCTCTCAATTTAAGATTATCAAACTCAATGACAAGTTACCAACAACGTATTCGATCCCTTCGAACGAACTGCCGTTTTAGATAAGAGTACATAAGACGTGTAATTTCTTCTAATTTGGAAGTACGTGGACGGGTACGTCCCAAGAAGAGATATGACGATACTGAGATTGGCAGCATGTTGAACATTTTATGTGGTACTGTTTATAACCCTTCTAACGCAGTCGCTATCCTAAATCCATGTCAATTTACATTATTTATTAAACAGTAAAAAGTGTCCTCGTTTGATTTTGGTTCCTCTGAATTTTAGATGGTAACGTGATAAGTGTCTCATATTACTCCGATTTTTCATATTTCATTTTTATATTATTATATAATAATCCACGGTTTGCCTGCTCGGAGTTGCGTAGACAATCCCCATTTTGTGTATATTCTTTTTTTCGTGTAGGATGTTTAAATTTAACCTTTAAAATTCACGTACTTATTTACATAGCTCTAGCACTCGTATAAAAAAGGCTTTGTTTCAACGGAAACTACGCATCGGATATTCTCCCGCTTCACTGTTTTATGTCGTTCGCAACGCGTTTTAAAGGAACATGGAGTTTACGCGCGTTGCGTATGCCCGTTGTCCGTCATCGTCGCCTCTTTCGAACGGCCTCCTCCTAACGCGCGAAAGCTATATGTACAGGGTGACTGATTCGAAATTGATGTAAACAAACTCACAGAGATGAATAATAATTGCCCATGTGAATTAAAGGAGAAACTACTTGACACGAGACTCGATCGTATTTTCTTAATTAACAAAGGACCTCATAATTTCACATAGACAATATAACTTTCATTCAAACATATCTCAGTCTGACTTTGGCTTCTCATAAATTGAACGAATTTGTATAACATAAATATTTTCACAACCAGAAAAAAGCGATAGAAACGTAACAGAAACAAACAATTATAATAACTCTTATTCTCTTCTTTCCTAAATTATAAATAAGTTAGATCCTGACAATCACTGCGCTACGAATCAATCACCCTGTACACGAAATTTGAGAAAACATTAGAACATCTTCTCCAGGAGCATCCATATCAGCGCTATTACAATAGGTGCCACGTATTGTATCGGCACAGTGTAGGTCGAACTTAGTAGATCTCCGCATTGTGCTTTCAGGGCTTCATATTTCTTAACTAATTCGCTCTTCTCTTCAATGAAGACGTTGCACTTTTCCTTGAGGATGACCAATTCCTCGTTAACTTCTTGTATCCGCTGGGTCTCATTTTTAGCACGGTAATACAGCTCCTTTAATTTACTGATAACGCTTTCGTTCGATTCGCGAATTAACCAATCTCTGAGTTCATCCAATTCCTTCTTGACGAGTTGTTGCGCCTCCAGGTCGTCATCTCCACTGAGAGAATCCAGGGAACCTATTAGGGTTTGCAGCACGTACTCTCGGGAGTGTAAGCTCTGCTGCGAGGAGTCACTTTTTGATAAGGGCTTCAAGGTCTTTATATAATCACCATCGAGGTGTTCACCTTCGCACTCTTCAATCTCGGCGCTTTCTTCTTCATCACCTATTGAGACCTCATCGAACTTATTATCTTGATCCGTGGCTATCACAGTACTTATTGATTGGCTATCAGTTCTTTGAGAATCGACATTGTCATCCGTCGATTCCGGAACATCGGCCTCCTCGCACGATCCGATGATCGGCTCATAATGTACTTCGAGTTGCTCGCCGTTTTCATCACTTGCAAATCTAACCTCTAATTTGGCAGGTGGATTAGGAGCCTTGGTTGGTGTGGAACTGTCGTCATCCTTCTTCACCTCGATGACGGATTTCTCACTGGTGTCGTCACTGGCAACGCTCCACGTGTCGTCAGTCGCTTCCGAATTGGCATCCGTCTCGAGACTGACATCTACCCCGTCGACATTTGCATTTCCGTTTACTAATGTTCTCCGGGAAGCCGGTGGCAAAATGTAATCGTTATCTGCTAACGAATCATCAAGAATTCTTTTGACGAACGTTGACTCCGAGCTGACATTTTTTGTTTGATTCGAATCATTATCCTGGGAGATCAATTGATTATCTTGTTTCGTTTTACTCGCGTAGAAGGTCACTGTGTCGCTTTCAAAATTATCTACAGGCATTGAGTTGAGCTTGTTGAGAATAACGTTTATCGCCTCCTTCATCTCATCTTTAGATTCTGAATTCTCATCAGATGTGAGCTTTGCGTTCATGTCCTGAAGAGTTTGCATGTAGTTCCTCAGTGCAGATATTTGCTTGTGAATATTGACAGAGTCTAGCTTTGAGTCCCTCAATCTTGCCTGCAAGTTCCTCTCGATCATTGATTGATCCTCTACTCTCCTAAGCAGATCCTGCTTTTCTCTTTCGAGTTTTTGTATCGCTTCCTTTGCTTTTTCTTCATTATCTATCAACTGATTACGCGTCTCCTGTAGCTTCTCCTGGGCCTCGGTATATTTCTTAGCAAGCTCCTCCAGCTCAGCTTGACTCTGTTTCGTTACCTCATGTAAACTTTGACATTCTTCCTCGGTTTGGTTGAGCTGTCTCTCAAGCTGAGCAACGCTCTGCTTTACCTCGAGCTTTTCTTGAAGTATCTTCTGTAGAGCCTCTTTTGCAGCTACCTGATATTGCCCCTTCTCCTCCTCCAATTTTGCTAGCTCATTTCTTATCTTATCCTTGGTGAAAACCTTGGAATAGGCCGCAAGCTGACTCTCGACCGTTTTGACACGTGACAGTAGACGATCCTCATCAATCAATGCTTTCCATGATTGATCAGTAGCCCACCTAGCACGCTGTACTAATTCTTGAAGATAATCCAATTTATCATTCAATGCTTTCTCACGTCGATGGGCTTCTCGCATGCATTGATTTAACTTATACAAATCCTCTAAGGATATATTGCCAACGATACCAGCCACTGAAGTGCTGGGACTAGCCTTAGCCTCTTTCCCATCAGGCAGGTACAATCTCAAAGTAGCGACTATACATCCATGCGTGACCTTCTTTGTGTTTTCTACAACATCCACACCAAACTGCACTATGTCTCCGGAGCACACTTCACGGTCAGAGGATTCATCACCAGACAAACTGAGCCTTTGATTATTCACAAACGTTCCATTACTGCTCTTTGTATCCTTTAGGTAGAATTTTCCAGCATTATACCATAGCAATGCATGATTCCTAGATAGAACCTTGCAATCAAAGATTGCATTATCTTGTGCAGCCCGTGCCCTTGCCACCGAACGTCCTATTTTAACAGGCTGGTCTAATATCAAGGTTCGTTCTTGAAATGGATGAGAGTTATCTCGACAGATTAGAACTGCCTTGGCCTCCATGTTGTTATTCTGTGCAACAGTGGTATTCATGTTGGAATTGTTCTGATTGGTGGAATAACTGGCATTTTGCATCCAACCACCACTAGCTACAACCATAGCCACCAGTGGATTTTGGAGACCTTATGGACTGTTAAAAGAATCTTTGCTGTAGCCGAAAGCCAGACACAATATGATGCACCAAGAAAATGATATCACTAAAAAACTTGTACTCTTGATAGATCATTTAAACTTGCAACAATGAAACATGATCTTGGAGTAAATCTATTGTTCCACAGAGCTGTCCATTCCTAATTATCCTGAGATATTAAAATTTTTACAGTAGTTTAGTTTTCTTGCAACAAAGATTATTACGTCAGTCACAGTATCCACAAAGTTTTAAATATATCTTGAAAAATGATGATCCACTGACTATTCGGTGAAATGGCTTGTTGAAAAAACAGCATACCACAGTTCCAAGTCCATGTGTGGATAGTAGCTACGCCCACACTACTTAAATAGCTGCTTAAACCAGAATCTTGTCAGTGGTGCAGATTCAACCAGGAAGCCAAAGCGTATATTCAGATCCAATCACGACAATCGCTATGAGATCTCGAGAGCGTAATGCGCCAAGAGTAAACACAATGCAGGCAGAATGAAGGGCGAGCAGTCTGGCATATTTGTACGATGAAAAAAAAAATCTATTTCGCTGTGAGTAGTAGCGAGACTTCACGAAAGTTCAGAGGGGGCACCTGACTGGTACGCACAGGGGTGGTATATTTTTCGTGGCGAAGACGGACAGTGTAATGTTCACGTCGGCTGTGGTGTGATGTCTGAGCTTTTTTTAGGTAGGATAATTATGCAAAAACTCCGGAGCTAGTAGATGGGCTCGGGAGGTAACTCTGTAAGCAGAAGAGGTACGAAACGAGCCAGGCTTTCACACAATATCTTGTTCGAGGTTTTTGCCCATGGCGTGTCGCATGTCGAACGAAAACTCGCGCGTTATACAGAGCGCGATGCTCACGTCGCCACAAAACACCTCACACCCAAGAATAGGCTATCGCGAACGAGCCAATTAAATGTCTACAATTGGGAGAAATATTCCGTAGAAATACAGTGGTCCGCGTTCCTTCCCTTCGTGCGAGATCGAGTTCCGCGTTCCGCTGTCTATCGACCGCTGCCGGTACAGTCGGGCGCACGAATATGGAGCATCCACACAAGTAATAAAGTCCCCTTCAACCCCCTCGTCGTTAACATCTTCGTCACTTCTTTACACTACTGTTGCTATTACTTCTTTGTCTGGCCATATTAGTCACTGTGAAATACACTTATCATCGCATACTCTTTAACCAATGTAGTCATTTGGTTGGAGGGGACATCTTACATCGCGCTCTCCAATGATACAAAGAAGATTCTGGCGTTCCGATAGAATTTCTGACACTATCTAATGACACCATAGAATCGAACAGAACGTGTGCATAGAAGGACTTCGGCAATTATTGTAAGACTAATTTAGATAAGAATGTGATATTTTATGACTTTTGAAGTATAGGAATTTCTTTTGAGCATTTCACAAAAATTGAAAGCAGAAATGGGAATAATACTAAGCACTTATAGCTAAATTATTTGGGGATTCATATAAACTTGCTAAAATATATAGTGGGTGCTCCGAACTTATTGAATTACAGTAATACTTGCAAAATGGGTCATTTTCATAGACTCCGACGTATTCGAAAATAGAATTTACTGTTCTTTTATTAAGTTAATTATGGACAGACGTGTTCGCGACTATGTTATTAATAGCCAGAATCTCTATCCGTTTTGGTACTGACGGATCGATTTCCTAAACATGTTTTCGAAGGATCGTAGAAACAATATATCGCATATACTTTAGGGTCTACGTTTTCAGCAAAGCCGATATTCTTAAACATAACCTAAGTGAAACTCTGTGACGCGTACATCAATTATTTAAATACACAGAAAGTTAGTATTTTAAAATAAGTATAATAAATTGATTATCGCATATAAAGTATACAAAAATTCGTCTTCCGTGATGCATGAGTTAAATTTATATATTTTAAAAAACTATTCCAATAAGACAGATGTGACTAATTAAACTTCCTCAAAATAGTAATTAGTATTTTCTTGGGTACATAACATGGAACAGTCTTATGATTACTGCTATTGATACTATTTCTGTCATTAAATATAATTGAAGATAAATATTGAATTCTTGTAAAATCAATAGGTTATATTCGATCAACTTTGCTTCCTGAATCTTCAGTTGCAAAAATGTCAGATGAAGAGGACTATATGTCAGACAAATTTTTGCAAGGAACTGAAAAATATATTGCTCCAAGCCTTATACACCGACATGCTGATAAGAGAGAATTGGAGTTACTAAAAAAGAAAGCTGAGATTGAGGCAAGATTAAAAGAAAAAAACAAATCCGTCCGAGCAATAGAAGAAGAAAAAAGAGAAGAGGGCCTATCGTCAGCAATTTCAAGCAATAACAAAGGTTTATATTTTATGATATATAGAATCCCTAATCACAAAATCTGTCAAAGTATGAATTACCATAAATCTAAGCCATACAATAATATTTCTAGGTTTTGAAATGTTGATGAAAATGGGATACAAGCCAGGTCAAGGTATAGGAAAAAGAGAAACAGGTATATCTGAACCAATATCTGTAGATGTCAAGGCAAATAGATTTGGTCTAGGAAAGAGTCCAAAGAAGAAGTTGACCAGCAAAAATAAGAAACCTGAATCCAAGTTAGAGGATTTAAACACAGATGACTTCCGTGGGAGAATTGCACAAAAGAAGTCAGAACACTTAACGGAGGCAGATTTATATAAAAGTCAGAAAGTCTGTGAACAGTTGGACACACAAAACCAGATAGAAACACCAATTGAACTTTGGTTCTGGCCTGAAAAACAACAAACTAAAGGCAGCGATGATGAAACAGACAACGATGAGGATGAAGAGGAGCAGGAACAGGAAGAGTTAGCAGCAAGTGAAAAACTAGAAATTCTCACGAAGTACTTGAGAGATAAATACTTTTACTGTTTGTGGTGTGGTGCAGCATACGATGACGAGGATGACTTAAGAGACAATTGTCCTGGTACGACAAGAGATGATCACTGAGCACCTCCCATGATTACATGATTCCAGTTGCGTCAGTGATAATTATCAGTGTAAATTTCATAATAAAAATCACGAACAGTACAGTGACTTTGCCTAGAGGTTACTTTAATACTTAGAAGGCAACACTGATTAAAATTTATATATAAATTTTCGTCTGTAGTTTAAGTTCTCTCCCGTTGTGTAACAAGACATAAGAACGCCATTAAGTACACGATGCAAAATATTTCCCGGAATAAAATCCTCTGCTACAGAAAAAAAAAGAGAAAAATGTTCTCAACCCTGACAAAGATATAAGGTGCAGGGAAGTGATCTTGTATGAAACGTGCTATTAAGTCTTCACAGGGGTTCCAGCACCCTGAGGTGTAACACGAGGGTGGGAAAAACTGACTATAAAAGCTCCAGTTTGATATTTTCTGCTTTCACTTTGGGTTGTGGCTTCGACGAAAGCCCTAAGGACTCTAAATATTTTTTTCAAAGCGCAGCAAAGATAACTGTAAGAAGCACCAATGATGTTCGCATTCATTACACTCTTACTAGCATTAACATCTTTCTGCATTGGTGGTACCAATGCCCAATCTGAGAGAGATGAGAATTGCGAAACCCTGCAGTCTGAGATACATATTACTAAAGGTAGCTTCTTTGAAATAAAAGTGACTCTAAAATCACGTAGATAAAATTGATATAGGAAAAGGTGATTAATTATTACAGAGGAATATGACGACGTAGGACGACTGAGGAGAACATGCGGCAGTGACATCGCGGTTACTAAATGCGAAGGTTTCTGCACTTCGCAGGTGCGACCGAGCGTTGTCACCACTACAGGATTTCTTAAGGTAAAATGAATGAGCTTTAGAAATGCAAAAAAAAATCCATTTAAAATGTGAGCAAATAAATAGTTATCCTTTTTATTTCATTCAGGAGTGCTACTGCTGCCGCGAAGGGTATCTAAAGGAACGTACTGTCTTCCTGGATCACTGCTACGATGCCGATGGAATCAGATTGGAAGACGAAGAGTTTCGTTCGATGGAAATAAAACTACGAGAACCAGCCGAATGCAAGTGCTACAAATGTGGAGATTTTTCAAGATAAAGACACTTCCCAAAATTATATCTTCCACTGAATGACTTCAGCCCTTTTTTACATTGCAAGATTATGTAATGACTATGTATGATGTATTACCCATGCTACATGATTAATTGACACGAATGCTTGTAATTATTATTGTGAATAAAGTATGTTTTCGAAAAAAAGATTCATATACAAGTACAATTTTACTCTACCTATTTATAATTAAGTTATGCTAATAATTCTCAACATTGATAAAGTTCAACGATTCAAACAAAACAAATGATTATACGCTGCAGGCATAGTTTGAACTTAGTCCAAATAATTTCAGGAACATGATGATATTAAAACTTCCTTCTATTAAAAATCTTTTATCTATATCGATACTCGCAATGCTCAGATGACATAAAAGTGCCTATGTGCCTACTGAACCAGTCAGCATCAAATTTTGCACAAAAATTCATTTATATATTTAATCAATATCTTATGTATTAGAAGCAGCAGACATAACTCATTTGTCCTAAATACTTATTTAGTAGAACAATCCAAAGATATTAATAAATCGGTAGATGTATTATTATGACATATCTATTTTGCTTTTGCCAAGAGATCATATTCCGTTACGGGAGAAGAGAGCATATTCAAACAAAATTTTGTTAGTTTCTTAATCTCGGCTTTGATGATTATTTCTGTGAAAAGAGAAACTTGTGTAATAGTTACGCGTCATCTGCAATTTGTATATGAAAATAATAAAAACATCGTTCAGCATCATTATAATGTATAGAGTAATAATAAAGTAGGCTTATGTTGAAACTAGTTGCTAACGCACTACTTCGTAAAATTCTTTCAATCGTGGATGTGTGTACGTTTATTGGTCACATGGTAGATGCGTTGAGTGTAAACAACGATAAAGCATTAAATGACATTGTTTCAGCCCCAATACTCAGCATGGGATCCCAAAGTACAATGACCAAGGGGTAGCTGAAGTGGTTCTCAGTTAATATTGATGCAAGGGATTGAGCTGCATTCACAAAATGAGAACAGAATTCCTTCATGGAAACCATTTCAGGAACTGTTGCATACTTAGAATGATGATATAGACTACATGGTTTTCACATAAAACCTATAAACGTTTTCATACATTAAGGCGGTCCTCCGAATATATTTTTCAAATAATAGATCATTATATATTATGCTATTATTTGTCTGTAATACATATGATATTTATTATGAGTAAACTGATTGGCGTATAAAGAATTGACCAGTTTCAAAAATACAGTTCAGGATTTTTGTTAAGGAAAACTTCAGAGCTCTTTGTCCCCTCCACTTTTGACATGGCTTAGGGGAAGCTTTTAGTGGGGGTTAAATGGGGTTAGCTACAGAGTATAAAAGATCGGAGCACACAGGGTATAAACACAGTAACGCGTGAACTAATAAGCAAAATGGACCATGCACAGAAAATAATCTCCTATCATCTTGGTAAATGACATATAATCTTAAAGATTTATATAATTTTGCTGTTTAGCTGATTCATTGGGGACCATATGCATTATACACAATAGATATGCCTAAATCGCATACTCAAATAATCAGAACATAATCCTATGGTGAACAATAAGATTATAAAAAATTTAACAACCAGACTAATAGTTTGTAAACACTTACCAAACAGCAATTACAGCAATCCTGATTTGTTGTCTCTATGGAAACGTTACGGCAATTGTTGGGGTCGACGAATGTCAACTAACTCCTGTTATCCACGTCCTTCAGTACCCAGGATGTATCCCAAAGCCAATACCCAGTTTTGCCTGCAACGGTCGCTGTAGCAGCTATTTGCAAGTAAGTAGATAAGAATATACATTAGTACATTGTCTAATTTTAAACAAAATGTCTTTGCTATTTTTCATAACTCACTAATAATAATGGATCGCAACCTGCATCACTTATAGACAGGCTCCACAAAAATTTGATTATATAGTCTTTTCATAATACGTTGAAAAAATAAGGATTACAAAGTATAAACAGTGTGTCATAATTCACATAGAATTAACAAATATTTAAAAAACATCATAACTTTTTAAACGTTCTGAACACAATATCTTTGTGGGTAAACAGAGATATTATTACAGAATTTTGTCACACATATCCCTTGCTTAAACACAAGAAATTCACAGGAAAATAACCTAAATGCCCATTAAGTACTGTTATTGGTACCTGTTCACGTAGGTATCCGGCTCAAAAATTTGGCAAATGGAAAGGAGCTGCATGTGTTGTCAAGAAAGCGGCGAGAAAGAGGCCACTGTTGCACTCTTCTGTCCGAAAGCAAAGCCAGGCGAACGAAAATTCCGAAAGGTAAACTGGATACACCCGATTATTTTCACTTCCTTCAAAATAGGTAAAATATTCGTCTTGCAGACCGAAAAATTGCGATTCAAGACAAAACCACAAAAATATTTCCTAACACCACGAGTTTGGCACTGCCATGTTGTTTTCCGTCAACGTGCCCGAGGAACGCGCAGAAATTGGACTAACCGCGAAATTCAAATACGATCAGAATATAAATTTAATTACTTTAAAAAAATAGAACCGTATTAGAACAGCTAACAAGGTCATGCTTTAGATTTATTAAATCCTAAATCTTAGACTCGTAAGATCAGCTTAACCACGATCCATAATCAAAAGTATAGAAGTACATAAGTATAAACTTGTGAGTTCGAAAACCGCTACACCCTACCATCACTATCTGACTAGTACAAAGATTTGATTAAATATTACAAAATAACATAAAAACACAATAATTTCTTTCTACAATATTTCCCATAAGAGAAACCTAAAGAAAAAAATAAGGAACACCCACGAATCAATCTTCCATTGTTAACACTTTGTCTGCCACTTTCGTAACTATTATATTACAACGCCGCACGTGTGTAGCAGCAGCAGTGAGTGTATAATCTGTCGTTTCATTATCATTGTTGACCATTATTCCAGGTGGTTACCAAAGCGCCATTGGAATGCATGTGCCGTCCATGCACAGGAGTCGAGGAATCTGCCATAATTCCTCAAGAAATCGCAGGTTTCGCCGAAGAAGGTCCCTTGACCACATCAGCGCACTTCCGAAGATCGTCCGGACTCCAATAAACGTCGATACTCTATAATAAGGCAACATAATCAAACGTCCTAAACTATGCTGGATAAAACTACCTAAAGAAAAGAGTGACAGCGATCACAATGAAGATCCAAAAGTATAATGAAAGATGACACCTATATATGTGAAGATCGTTGTAAAAGATTGTTATATGAAATAAATGTCTGTGAAAAAAAAAAGGTGACGGATTTTGGTATAAGGAAATTACGAATGATCCAGTAGAAACGAAATACAAACAACTCAAGAAGTAGCATGGAGATGTTTTTTTATTTTTATTTTTTTTCATCACTGTGATTACGATTTGTATAGAAGTGTACGCGTATATGCATATGTCTGCTGCCGTGTTCTCTTAATGTTTACATACATGAATATACTTATGCATACATACATATATACACATTGAATTGTTGTATGGATATAATATACATATATAAATAAATATATATATATATTATATTATTACAAACATCAGCAGAGGCGGAATGAACGGACGCCGCTAAAAAACACGTGTTCCAATATGCTTTTGGAAAGCGTACGAGTGTGGTCCAATAACAGCCTCTGTCTTTATATCTATATAGATCATCCTTCGTGTTATCGCGATTGGTGATTTAGTTTTATATTTACAGTTATTACGTTATTACGCGCACACTCGGTTTATCCACGACTATTTAACATTACTGTCACTCTTATTGTTCATGCGTTTTTCAACAAACGTGTACGAAGCGTAACATTTCGTATGGAGAAAAATCTGCGGAATTGACTACACAAAAAAAAATTGCGTCGATCCTAATCGGACTTTCGTATAAAGTTCGGTGCTCGGGATTACGCTACGTACGCGTTTCTATAAATTTCCCTTTTTAGTTTATCCCCTTGTACATAAATAATATTATAAATTTTACTTTTAGTTTCCTTGCCGCATGTAATTTGAGCGCGTACGATTCTTTCGCAATAGCGTCTATCCAACAATGGCGTCGTTAATCGTAGACAATAGCGATTCCTTATGGAAATTTGTATATATTTTCTCGTCGTTCCAAATTTCTAAATTCGAGCCTCGACTTTTAGGTATCTTAGGATTATCGTAAAATAACAGTAACAATACAGTCACGCTGTTATCACTGCGTCTAATCGATCTTGTGTGTGTGTGCATTGTCGCGTGTCTTTTGAATTGTATGTACGAAGAGAAGAAATGACAGTTACGCAATTCTGATTCACCTTCAATGATCTCGCCGGTTCTGCTTCAAGAGATTTTGGAAGATGCACGTGTAAAACGTTCTGTACATTACAATGCTTTACAAGTAGGCATTTCAAGTTTTCAGTGAAATGAAAACAGGTTTTATTTCCTACGCGTTAAAATGATCAGTCGACGAAACGCTTCTGTTTGAATTAACGCCAAGTACGAAAACTGTATTGCGGATTTTCCATGTTTCACGACTCGTTACAAATAACGCCTGCGTTTACAATTAACTCTAAGGATATCCATGCTGCGTGACAGGTAAATAAAAAAAATTCCCTGTACCAGTAGCTCTATTCCTCTGCTATATCTTTCTGCAGGACAGCACGCGAAGATTGTTGTGCAAATCGAAATCCGACACGCAGCGTAAGAATGGGAAAAGTTATAAATAATATATATTTGTATAAAAGGATGAAAGGCGGATGGGGAGGAGTATACACAGGGACAATTTTATTTTGTGTTCCTTTTTTTTCGTAACGGCAGAGCTGGGGAGTTTCATGCATTTGGTGCAACATCATAGGATATCAACGTAGAAATTTCGATGAATCAGATTTCTGCTGACGGCAAATAGGATTCTTTTTTTTCGTCGATGCACAGAGTCAATAAAGGAAGCAAAAGACATGGGGATTTTCGTCAGTTGTTATCGTAACGAACGAAGACTATTATTCCACTCAGGAGTGGATAGGAATATATTGTGGTTGAATTGTGCACTGGGTGTTTTTCTTTCTGACTTTCTAGCTTCTCCTTTCGTCCTATCACTCGTTCTCACACGCGTACCGTCTTGAACAAATTATCAATTAGATAATTAAAATGCAAATTAAAGTGCTAATTACAAGATTTCGCTGCGAATACGTAACCAGATTTTGATTTATGCAAAAAACAGAAACAAATTCGCATCGCCATTTTTCTATTCGAGTTACGCGCCTGGCAGTTAAATAATAATAAAGATAGCGTCCCAATAAATACACAATATCGTATTAATTTTGCATCCACACAATCCAGTTGTCTTCAGCTTTGTGTCAGGCTGGCCTTGTTTCTCGGAACGTCCTAACCTGGATTTCTTTACAGACGCTGATTCTTGCCAGAAAGAGAGAAAATAACCTCAACGACCCGCTAACGACACTGTTACAAGAGCCAATACGCAAAAATTATACATTATTCTTTCTCACTATGCCATTGTCCACTAATAGGAAAAATCATCGCAAGCTTGCAGCCTTATTAATCATTAGGATTTTCCATTTTCTTTAACTTCATGTACGATTCGTATGCGAAGGTTAGTTTTTTTTTTGACAGAATTTATATGTCTCTTTATGGATGCATCTGAATCTTATAATACGATACCCAGAGATACGTAACAAAGCATCCTTTTGCTTGTAATAACGCTATATAATATGCCAAATAAATTGTACCGCCGGTTGCAAAGCAACGGTTATATTGAGAAAAGAAAAAGAAAATAAATAAAAGGTTATTTTCAGCCTAGAATTTCGTGTAACCGCCGGTTAATTCTTTCGACAGACATAAAAACGTGCTGTCGCTTTAAAGACATTTTTTTCTTCGCTTTATTTAAACTTTAAACCATTTTAATGAACTATATATAATAATAATTATCTTGCATTTACTTCGGTATCATAATTACTAATTAATCATTTATCATTATTATGTATAGCGTATCTCAAATAGGGAAAGTGTGTGTTCAGTGTTACTTTTTTTTTTCATTCATCACTTTCTCTATCTTCTCACGTCACCTCCTCCACCACATGATCGTCACAGTTCTTTTCTTTTTCTTCAACGTATTGTTATTGTTGCTCTAGACTATAATACATACACCCTCGCACAACCACCACTCCATTGTTTCTTCTTCAAAACTTTTACAGTATCTTTTTTTAAAACACAACTGTAATTTGGCCTCACTTCTCGTCTTTAAAGGGAAAAATAGTTTAAGTCTTTGTATAATTTGTATAATAATAAATTTGTATATTTTTTTCTCGTTTTTGCTTTTTTTTTTTAATTTTTTTAAACACGAAGAGAGTCGTGTGCACAGGGGTGTTTGGAACGACCGACAAGCGAACTCTCGCCTCACTCTTCACAGTCGAGAAACCATGGCCGCTGCGACGGTACGACCAGCCCTCACGCCTCCTCGCCACTATCATCAGCCTCCTTCAATGCCGTGAAGAACGACGTCAACGATTTCATGGCGACAGCCTTTCCTTCGAATTCCGATGGAGTCTTATCATTTTCCCATGCGATGAACGATTCACACGAGAGAATACTCTGATCCGATAGTGCGCTAATTATTTGAAGTAGAACACCTGCAAGGAGATTTTAATCAAGACTAGATTCGGACCTCGTTATCACGGGGAGTGTAAGGTACCATAGGAACTGGGGGGGGATTCCCAAACGTCCTCCAAATAATGCAAGTTCGACAGTTGACACTACTTACCGGACGGGTGTTCGATTTTATGTATATACGCTTGAATAGCAAAGAGGCATTGTAGTTCAAGCTTGTCGTTCGCATCCACGTATCGCTGTATCAGCGTTTCCAATTCTTTGAATGTTTCCATATTTATTCTCCTATTTTGTTCTGTAAGAAAATGTAGGATTATGGTTATGAAAGAGGAGGTTACACATGGTAATACTTAATATTAAAAGTTAAAAGTGGTCCGTTGATAACGCACAATCCAAGATAAAATTCTAAATTTATCTATATTGTATCATTTATTATTGAACTAAAAATATTGGAATTTGCTTCACTGTTTGTTTAACCCGCGAGTCCCTGTTATTATTATGATTGTCATCACCGCGCCACCTTAATATGTTTCGCTCGACACTCACCAATGGACACTTCTAAAATGGCAGTCACGAGAACTCTGATAAATTGTGGCTCTTTCGCTCTGTCGCCTACGTTTGCCTAGGAAATTAAGAAAGAGATATTGATGTAAGGAATTGGTCAATAGTGGCGATTTGGGCGCATTTTTGAATAACTAGACTTTGCATCAGATTGAAATACTCACGGTAATCCAACTACAAATTTCATCGAAGCTATTTTCCTTCATTAAGTTCCTAAGTTGCTCGTGGATTTGCTCCATAGTTAATTGACTGCCTGAACCGGCTTCGAGGCTCTTGCAATCGCCAGTCAGGAACTCCAGTTTCTAAATTTTTACAAAAATTCATTATGCATTTCTACAAGAAAAACAAAAAAGAAAGCCAATTCATTAGTCTATGTATGTATTAATCCGGGGTTTACATGAGCTCACGAGTCTTCCATAGTACTGTGCAATATTGAACTGCGCTCAGTGACCTAGATATTTACAGACACATCTAATCGTCGCTATAAGAGATTTTACGTGGAACTTACATAATCCTTAATTATCGCGTCGACATTTTCCCTAGACTCGTCGACAATATCGCTCCATTTGAGTCCGCTTTGATCCCACTTGTCAGAAACCCATTTGGGGCCTTTGTCCCTGGATAATTTCGCCAGTAGCTCGCCCAAAAGTTTTCCAGCATGACCTTGACTTCTTAAGGTGGCCAGTGTCAACTTCATTTCGGACAATGGATGGGCTCCCTCCTCCACTACTTGCGCTAAAAGCAAAGAAGAACGAAAAAAACACGTTAGACATATTTCCATAATGAAATTGGACAAGGATTAATCACTATGGATTCGTCAGGCCTGTTGAGCTTTTTACATCCAGCACGATTGTCTACGGTGTAATGACGTGTCATCATAACAAGATCAAGAAATAAAAGTGAATTTTCACTCGGAAGGAAATAAAATAGAAAATATGTAACGAAGTAAACAAAACTTACAAAAGAGCTCGGCGAAATAGGTCCAAATCTTAGGTATGTCGATAATCAGGTCATCGGCCAGTTCCAACACCTTTGAGAACCTGATAAAGGGGGGAAAAAAAGGCAAAAAATTACATATGCGTCACATAAAAATTAAAAAATCTTTTAATATGATATAAATCGTTCAGTATCCTTTTGGCTGAAGAAAAACACGAAGATACCCTTCTTGGTATCTTTTCTCAAAAATTAAAGTTGTCATCATATCAAATCCCACTTGCATTTCCCGATTCCATAAGTTTTTATTTATTATGACACTTGGCTATACTACTTACCCAGATCTGAAGAGTGTCAGTGGCAAAACGTTCTGCAGGATCAGTTGCGAGAACAGTTTCGAAACTCGTTCTCGGGCAACAGTAGACTTCTCAAGGACTATGTTGATCGACTCGCTCACAAATTTCGCAAGGAACGAACTGTCGAAGTTTTCTCGGATCTCCTGTACCGTGTACTGCCGAGAAATAAAGATTTTAGATATAAATATACCGGAGTTATTACAATTAAACAACAGTATAAAGGAGATTAGGACGTGAGATAGAGATGTGTCCGTTCATCGGTCTACTTGGTTTCATAAATATTTAATAAGAAATTCAGCACGTTCGAATCTGAATCCATGAAACATAGCGTTGCGGACCGACAAACAGATGTTGCGTATTCTAGCACGCCAATGACTCAAGCATCTCTCAGGAAATGTCAGAGATGGATCTAAGGAGCGTGCGTAGATTTTTTTGTTTGCTTTCCTTTAATTTAGATCCCGGTAATAATATTTTTAAGTTTGAAAATCACGTGTGTGAACTCACCTCGACATTGTATTCTGAGACGTATTCCTCCAGAATGGAAGATAGAATCTTTATGAACTTCTCCTCCGACATTGGCGGCTTATTGCTGCTAGGTGTCGCAGGTTGCGGGGCGGTCTTTATCGTTGGAGGTGGCATGGAGATACTCTGACTCCTGGAGCCGTCGAGTAACGAGTTTTCTCTACTCGAGGAACCACTACGGCTCATTTGATAGTTACCATTACGTGAGCTTCTGCCTTCTGTAAGATCGTATCACGCCATTAGAATATACCTCAGTAATAAATCGTGACATTATTTATTGATCTTTGTAAAATCAGTATCCTTTTGGCAAAACAACATAAAGTACCATTTTCTTTTGGCCTTTTCAAATGCAAATAAATTTGTCATCATGTTCAACGTGTGAAGATTTTTTAAAAATAATTTTCTAATTAAATTTTGCCACGATGCAATAATTAATATCTTACCATAGGAAGATTTGTAGTCTGTACGTCCGTACTCTCTGGGGCCGGTTGACCTCGATCTGTAACATTAAAGATTTGCTAATATCAATATCGTTTAATCGATGTTCTTTAGTCGCTTGGAGATATAGTGTATTATCAGAATTGTTAAAAAAATCACGAGATATGTTAGAAGATTCAGAAACTCCAGTCTGGCATGACTTTACAAATATCATCATAGCTGATGCATTTTATTGATAAAGAGACTTGTATATTGAGAAAATATATGATACCAACTTACCCAGAGAGTTGCAATGGCATTCGTTGCTTATCCTGATCGGAGGTATCCAAGCATGCATATTTGTTAGGTGTGATAGTTTTGGAAATCGGGACGGGGTTCTTCCACATATACACATTCCTACTACCTAGCTGAAGATCGTCCATAGGAGGCTGTTGTAAAAGTAACGAAAAAGAAATGAGTTATAGAATAGAACCTTTCCATGAAAAAAAAAAAAAAAAAAAAAACCATTGACAAAAAACACTCACAGGTTTGTTTTTCAATTTAGAAGTTTCTACAGAGTAAGGTTGTCTAGTTCTGCTAATTGGTTGACTCCAACCATCTTCAACTGAACCACCAATGGCGCCTGAAATAAAGAAATGAGAGGTATATTTTAAAATTTCTTCCTCAAAAACGACACAAGACTGATATATAAACAAAAAATAAATATTATAATGGAAAAAGCTATCAGAATTTGTTGTACAATCATGTCGATTCAGAAACTCCAGTCTGGCATGACATAAAATATCATCACATTTCACATTCCGTACATTTAACAGATTATTTTTTCTTAATTCATCAACTTACGGTTTCGTTTTCTATCATTGTTTCGATCGTCTTTTCGTGGTGTGTTTAGAGGAGTGTTATTCAATTGCATATCTAATCGTTCGGATTCCGCTTCCTTTTGAATTTGGTCTATCGTCTTAGGATTGCTATCGTCTCTCCTTGGCACCCATTTGTTCGCCCTCAGGTCTATCACATCTTGGAGCATAAAGCGAACTCTCGAGCTGACTTTACCAGGACCCTTTTGATTCGCAATTTTTCGCATTTGTTCAAAGTAAGGCGAGAGGTCCTATTGTGTAAAAAAAATTAATTTAGAATTCACAGATCATTAAATGTCATTTAGATTTCGCTATACTTCAACTAGGAGTGTACGTACCGGCGGTCCCTTAGATTCTAAACCTTTTCCAACGGTAGTTAGCAATTTACATAAGCATTCCAAACTCTCCTCGTCAGGTTGACTCAACAAATGTTGAATACACGTGTGCATAATCTTGGATGTCAACATAGACTGCTTAAAAAGCTCACCGATGAACCTAAAATATAATATTGTTATTATTCAACATATTCGCATGAAAAAACGTTATGCTTCACCCATATGTTATAAGCAACATGTGCAATCTTACCTAATATTACCGACCGATTTGATACGTATCCGACGTTCTTCTTCTTCGAAGGTCGCCTGTAGTTCCTTTTTCTTTTCCTAAGCGTCAAGGGAAAGAAAATTAGATTCGTGAATGGAATGAATAACTAAGAGGCGTAAGAAATTAAACAAAGGTCAAATGGGAATCTTACAGGATCCGTGCATTCTTCGATTTCTTTGAGTTTCTGCACTCGGGCGCTCTCGTCGGCAGAGTTCTTCTCGAACTCCATTTGACAACGTGTGATAATTAATTTCCTAAAGTTACCACTACTTTCCTGTCTTCCAGATATCGTCTTTTTGTCGCCTCCATTAACTTCCATCATACCAAGTTCCTTACACATGAGAGCATACGCTACGGAAAAGCTGGGTTCATCGACGGCCTGCACAATGGATGAATACGAATTTTATTAATTTTTGCTTTTTTGAAAATAATAACAGACTGTTGAATTGTAATGCAAATTGCCTGACTTATGTACGCGTATTGACATACCTTTTCAAAGACCAAGTCAATGACGCCCTGTAGTTTTTCTTGTGTATCGATCGGCAACGACCTTACTTGACCGACTAATTTGTCGAATTTCTCTGGAGTGAGCTTATTTAATACACCGCGTACTCTCTTGTAGAGCTCTTCGGTCTTTGCATCCTCCTCAGCTATGTCACCAGACTTCAATCGAGCCGGCCTCCATGCGTTTTCAGTTTCCCGAAGCTTGACATCCTCGCGCAGCGAGAGTGAAACGTGAATCACGTTAGGCTTATTAGTCTTGGGCTTTCCGGGATGACTCCGCTTGTTAAGAGGTGGCTGAATATAAAAAGAAAATACAATTGAGACGACTGAGTAAAAAATTATGAATATGATTCACGTACAAAGATAAAAAATAAATTCTTATCAGATTATGGTTTGTCTGTCAAAAACTTTTCAGTCCACTACTTTCATATTAATAAATCATCATCGAGAAATCCATGAATAATCGAGGATATAAAATATTCGCATCATCAAAATAAACTCACCACCCTTGCGTTCATGGGCCCTTTCGCAAACCCAGGGAACAGGAGATCGTGTCTACCGAAGCTCGGATCCTTGAACTGTTTTAGATCCATTGTGCTGCGACTCTGTAAATACAATAAAGAAATGCAGAGATAATTAAAAATAAAAATACATTTTGGCACATTATTCTCTACAAGAGATTAGTCAACAACGTACCCTGGTATTGTCCTTAAGGACAACTTCTAGATCAGGAAGATTTAAAGGTTTAATTTTACTATTTGGATCCTCCTGAAGGTTCATGAGGAACTCCCTGTCGTAGACCTTCTTTCCGCTCATATTGAGTGGACTCCACTGATCGTCCTTATATGTATATTTTAAAGTGGGCTGCCCTTTGGGAGTGCTATCTATTTGATTAGGCGGTTCATTTTCATTCTGTTTCTCAATGACCGGCGTTTCCGGTTGTTGCTCCCTGCTAGTAGCGCCAAGCGCCGAGACCTTCGAGTTCTCCTCATTCTTTTGCGCCACTATCACAGATTCCAGCTCGATCTCGTCCGTGATCTTGGCATGATCAACGACGTCATTCGTGGCAGTTTTGACCGGCATTTTGCAGACCTCCTGGGTCTTAGCGTTATCGTCAATCGTAGGACTTGGCTCCTTGAATTGTTCCTTATTATTTGGAATAGCAACTGGTTTCTCAACAATAGGAGATTGCTGAACGGGTGTGCTTTCCTTCGGAATCTCAGGAGCGACAAAATTCTCCGTCTGAGACGTCTGCTTCTCAGACTCCTTATCCTCTTTCTCTTTTGCCTCCTTACTTATCTCCTTGACAGCTTCATTGTTGCTATCCTTGGGAGGTTCGATATCCTTGATTTCCTGCGGCTGTTGCTGCTGCTGCTGCTGCTGCTGTTTGATCTCAGGTTTTGCTGTAGGTGCCACATTCACGAAAGCATCCATGTCTGTACCTTCCTTCTCGGCCCCTTTGCGATTGATATCGCGCTTGAGTTTGCCCTTGTTTTTCTGCTTCTGCGTGGCTTTACCTGAGGAATAAAACGACAAAAAAAATTACATAATGCACAAGTTCTCTGCCGACCATAATAATGCAATCCATTAACTCCTACGTAATTTCATCTGCGTCAGGAAACGTCGGGTCGATTATTAAAAGTGTATGCGAGAGTAACAGTGAAAATTTATTATGAATATTGACTAGAGTCATTTGCGATGAATCATGTACACTTTTATAACGTGTGATCTGACCGGTGCGCACGGTGGAGTACAATCCCATGACTGTGTAATAAACTTTTAGGACATGAAGTCACTAGAGGAATGCCTATGAAATTGTCTAACGTCGACGGGTATCAATTGGGCGAGGTGCAAGCTGGGAAGAAAAGTGAGTGTGCCGGCTGCCAGCCAAGGATAATTATAGACACCGGTCGTAGCACAGCTCACCGAAGACTTTTTACTTTTACTCATGCCACCACATGGGCATTCCGACTGTTCGCATTTAGATATTTCCAACTGTAACGCCCGTTTAGGCATGTACGGACTGTCCAGGAATCCTCCGACTTGCACAAGCTTAAGAAAATTCACGAGTATCCATATACCAAAGAAGAACCTTCGTCCAACGATTCATCAACGATTCACAGATACAAAATAAGATTCGTACGTCACTCTGATCGACACACAACTGATAAGCTTTCCTCGATTAATGAGCACGTACTGGATGACCGTTTATCATTGCGTAATGCATTCACAAAGTCAGTTTCCTGGATAATCTACAAAAAAAAGCCAGATAAGATCATTCACAGTAGCAACGGAGGTCCCGATCCCTGGCGAGCGTGCCAAATCCTTCCACGGACATGGTCAATGGAAATTCGAGCGAATCAGAGAAAACAGTTCTCAACGAGTGTAAACTGACTCGTAGCCAAAATTCTAATACCATCAATTTTTCTCATACATAACCATGTCCCTCGCCCAGATAAGTTCATTGCCCAAAACGAACTAACAAGGGCCCAAGAAAAAATGTTAAAACCACCGATTCGATTCTCACCCAGACCCGACTATCGTGACTGGTATTGCAAGGATAAGAGACAAATAAGGATATCAACAAAAAAACAATGCACAGGAGGACAAGAATGGAAGTATGCAAAAAAAGAAAAAAAAGAAACAGAGGTAAAAATTGAGATTAGTTTCTGCTCTAACCATGATCTCTGGAACCACGTCGATTGCGACTTCTTGATCGCGAGCTGTTGCTGGCGCGGCCGGCGCAACTCGTTCTCCGTTCGCTCATTTTTTTTTCCCAGTCTCTTTTCTCTCCCTTTATCGTCGTCCGTTTCGGTACGCTATTCGCACATGACAGTAGTAGCCACGGAGTTGGTTCTCCACTGACGTTCCTTAATGGTTGTCACTACAGGGTGTCCCCGGTCGAGATAAAGAATAATATCCTTCGAAGCTCGGGTTTCATCGGCCCGAAAGGCAGACTGCTGCACTGATTCAGTATTTATTTATAAAACCATCAGGTCCCTGCCAACGACGATGTAGGTAAGGCACCTCCACCTCAGTGCGTGCAACGAGACGTAACGGCGCGTGTATCATTCTACGAGAAATTTTTCAAAAAAAAGTTTCCAACGTCTCTTCTCGGAAAGACAGAGAGAAGCGCCCTCGACCGGAGTCAAACAATTGCTGCGCCACTATCCCTTTTTCTTTTACCCGCAATCGCGCTTCTCGAGTAGGAAACCCGGCGAATTTCGATTGAAACTTTACTCGATGATCGATGCGGGTCGAAGGGCGTCTTCTCTCGCCCTCTTTCTCTCTCTCTGTCTCTCTTTCAATCTGTCTATCAATCTCTTTTTCTCTGCAGCAAGTACAGGAATAAACGACAGGCTAAAACTCGGTGCAGCAAACGACCGGACAAGGACTCGTTTAAAAAGTCTCTTTCGATACCCTCGAGAGAAATATCCGCGCGACTTTCACGTGTCTATTTTAACCTGCGAACTGGCGCAAACCGAAAGGCACGACATACAAATTCTTAAATTAGTCGCCGTCCGAACGGGTGGAGCACGCGCATTCGGCATCATTCGTCTAGATGTCTAACCTAAGCTAACCTAACTCTTCGTGAAATTTACTCCGCAGCCGATCGTGCTGCCACGAATACGTTAGACCCCGGTACTAAAAGAGGACGAGTTTTTCCACGGGTGATAGGTCCATTTTAGCCAAGTCCGATCCGACTAACGCCATCTCACGGTCGAATATACGTACTATCAAGTTCGTTAATGCAGCCAAGTCTCCGCGTAGCGGGGATTAGGAATTTGTTATCTGGTGAAGGGAAAGCACGCGAGCATAACGGAACGAATGACAAATATATATATTATATATCTCTCTCTTAACATAACAATGACGTACACACCGTATTTAGTCATTACGTTCCTGAACTCTTTAAAATGCATTGTATCGCTCGCAACTAATCGAATAAAAAGAACCGTACCGCAGTGACATCTGTCGGAATTTTTTTTCAGAAGGTAATTCCGAATGCATATTAACGAGTGAGATAAATCGTAACTGATATAGCCATTGGCACAGAGCACGCTAATTGCACCAGTATAATCTAATTCATGAAAGTTAGATTGAGTAAGAACTCGTAAAAGCAGGTCGAGGCGGCTGTCTCGAAAAAGAGGTGTGCAGCTGCGACAGCTGTTAACTAGAAATCACGCGGATCTATTATCTAACATTTTGCTAGCGCGAAGAACAAATGGCGGATTCCCCCTCGCACAGTCAGCTAATAATCTGGGTGCGAAGAGCACTCGTCGTCCTAAATAACAAGATTCGCGTCATGAGAATAACAAGAGAACAGTGACGCACGAGCAGATAAAAAAAACAAGGGGTGTAGCATGTCATCGAGAAAATTAGAATTTTCATAATGAAAGTAGAAGAAAAAAAAAGTAAAAGTCACGTATCAATGGCGCCTTATCGCGGCCATTTTGTGTACGGGAGGAGCCGCCACGTGGTAGAAATTTTTAAATACGCTATCAAACGAGACTATGCCCCAGAAGTGGTTCTTATCAGCAATGATTTCCGAGGGTCATGCGTGCCTCCTTATCGCAGACACAAAAGTTGCGCGTTACGTTCGTAAATTTGGCAAATACTAGCGCAATGAGAGGAACGCGGTATTTCGTTTTACGTGAGCATCCGCGCGGTCGCATGAGGGAGCCAAGAAATAAATGGTGACGCTGCACGAACGTATGACTGGCATTTTGTCACCGAGCAGAGCCAGAACTTCCGTACGAAAAATAACTCGATAATTGTATTTGTATGACGTAAGGTCGAAGAGAAGAGACAAAAAGAGCGCAAGAAACAGAGTGTGTGAGAGAGAGAGAGAGAGAGAGAGAGAGAAAGAGTAGAGAGGCAGCGGATCACGATTTTATTCCCCGTATCTAAAGCAGTCTCTCGTTTCCCACCAGAATAATAAAGAAGAATAACAAGTTAGACGCGCGACAGTGTGCCCATTATTCCGAACAAGTGGGCGTCAACAACACCCACCGAATATTTTAAGAAGAATCTTTAAAAGCAAGAGATCGCTAAAACGTGCAGCTATATTTGCGACAGCGATGGCTGAAAACGTCCTATGAAAAAGTGTCACTAAGAATTTTTGGCCCACGCGACTGACTTAACATTTCAATCTGACTCGTCCAGCGACAGCATCTGGCAAATGAAGCACAGTGCGTCAGAGTATCGCTCGCCGACTCTGAAAGCAGGTATTGAAGAACAACTGTCAGAGCTAGATCCGAAAGTGAACGTTCGGGTTCCCCTAGGTAATCGGTGACCTGGACAAGGGAGTACCGTCCATGAAAATACCAAGAGGAATAACAACAAGCCGTCTGGATGGCTGTTGCTAAGCGAGAGGTTAAGTCACCTATCCAACTAGGGTAACAAAATAACATATAGTACAACGAATACAAAGTTGGGCGTGTGCTGAAAGGAAGGCGCGGCCATGACCTGGTGCATCCTGCCAGCGAAGCGCGTACACGAGGCGGATACCTCGGAGGAAACGATATCGACGTTAAGAATCTTGTGAAATTGGACGTCTGCTCTCCGGCATACGGAGCAACAGCGTGAATGTAGGTATCGGAGCTAACGGACAACGAAGTAGAAAAAGAAGAAGAAGAAGAAAGACTTCTGGGTATTAGGTCGGATGAGAGGAAGGTTCGCGCGAGACGGGAATAGATGCTCGTCATTTTATTACCAAGAAAATCGAGAAAAGGACCGCATGGATTTTTCAGAATCTTCAAGGATAGCACCAGATGTCGCACGGACAACCACAAGACGATAATGAGTATACTGAGAGAAGGGGAAACAAACCTTGTCGCAATGCGTCTTTAGCGAGGATCCATTTTTTTTTTTCAAATTTTAAACAGATCTATAAATCCGTTCAACCTGCTAGACGACGAGGTCTTTCTTATGAAAATCTGAATATATCGAAACTAGTGGATAAAGTGTTGCTGGTACGAAAATAAAACCGGTCCTGCTGTGTGGGAACGAGCACACCCACGAGGGACTACGACAAGCTCCATACGGTTCTGCTACTGATACATATATATATGCATACATACATATAGTCGACTGTGATTCTCTCTCTTTCTTTTTCTTCACCGCTCGCCAGCTAATTCTCGCGCTTCTTTCTGCTTGTTAGTATACCCCCCCCCCCCTCCCTAGCTGCCTATCTATCTCTTTCTGTTTCTAGGTGGGCCCCAACGATGTGTTTTTCTTTTTCGCTCGAGGCGCTTACGTGAACGTTGCCCCGAATGCCACTTCGTAACAAGAGATTAGGGTCAATTGCAACCTACTTCAAGAAAGAGTGCGGGACACGACGTGTGCCGTATACGGGGGGATTCACCCGAGGTAACCGATCTGAACTGAGAACTATATCGGATCGCGATGTTTGAGGTTGGGTTATTGTATCTGCTCGGTTAACGTATAAGTCTGCTTAGACTAGTCTCTCACAGGGGAATCCCCCTCTCTAGGAACGAGAAAAGTATGCGCGAAGCTTCCACGAGACTAGGCCTAACGAGGATACAACGTGTGTGCATAAGGATCGGAGACGGTGGGACGATATTTTTTTTTACTTTGAAAAATAACGCGATACGATATGTTGTAAAACACTTGTAATATAATATCATCGACTGTCGTGTTTATTTGCAATAACTATCGCAGATAAAGCCATTTACTAATTGCCGACTGAGATCCCGTGCGAGGATTGTGAAATGTATATCCACCCCCCTCCTCCCCCTGGCACGGGTGAAAGTGTATTTGTACGAGAATAACCATACCAACACGTGTATATATCGAGGACAAGAAGCAAAAGGAAGAAAAAAGAATGAAATAAAAGGACGCCGCGTCCAGATTCTCATTTTCGTATCGAGCAAGGAATTTCAGATAAACGTTGATTAATTTTTATTCTGACGAGGGAAATCACGGAACGCCGTTGGGGTTGGCTTTCTACTTTATTTCGCGGGATGCATTAATGCGCTGCGAGTGCACGTGATATTTTCGAAAGGTCTGTAACAGCTGCTGCTGCTGCTGCTGATGGCGTTGCTTAACGACAGAGACAACGAGGTAGATGGGCGATACGCACTGTTAAAGGACGATCTGCCGAAATTTCAGAGAGACGCGATTCGATCAATAACTGTGCGATAATTTCTGCGCCTGACGCACTGCATTCAGGATCGCGAAAGGCTATGAGAGGAATAAACGAGTGTAACAAAAGGAATAAGACGAGTGAAAAGGGAAGAGAGAAAGAAGGTGGAAAGAAAGGTCCGAAGCAGGTCGGACCGCATTCTCGAACCGGCGTGAGAGCTCACAATCCAACATGGCCGTCCTCTCTCCCTCTCTCTCTCTCTCTTTCTCTCTCGACAGACATCCAAGATGGCTACCGCACGATCTTCAATTTGCCATATGCTTGAAAAAAAATACTACCACCTACGTTACTTCTCCCAGATTACTTTTCAATGACGTATAAACGTTGAGAAATTTAAGTAAAAATAGAGATGAATATATAAATTATATCGCCAAGAAACGATAACCTCGTTATTCGACATATTCTCGGGGAACACTACCCACGTGGAGAAAACGTGGTCGATTGCAGAATTCCAACTTCGAAGCCGAGAGATGCGATCGATTTTTCACGTGGAGCAACCGCCAGCACGAAAAAAAAGAAAATTAAGAGCGTAGAGGAAAATGGAATAAGCCCAATATAAATGTGAAAAGCAAACTGCGTGATGGTAAAACCGAAATAGCGCACAGTCTGTCGAATGAAATTGCACGTGTCGCGGAACTATCTCACAGGTATCATCGGCGTCGGAGCATGGAATTATAGATCGCGTGTAAATTCATTTGATCGAAATCAATGGCGCCCGACATATTTGAAATCGAAGTGAAACCAGATACTTTTATGCGGAACTTGGCGCTGTCGAGCTATGAATGCATTGGGGATGCTTCGTTACGTTACTACAAAATGGTCGACACGCCCGGAAAATCCTTAAAAGTCTCGCACGCGGTCTTTCCGCTGCTTCTAGCATTTTCCAATGGTACGGACCGTCGTTTCATGAATCACGACGTCTTTCCGCACGACATTCGATACTCGAAGCTGAAAAAATGGATTCTAGAAGAATTTCGATCAAGCACGTTTATATATGCTGCACCGAGTTAATTTGAAGGTTAGAACAACGTAACGGTTGCAATTTCCAGAAAAATTAATAAATTCAACGAGAAAATACATACATACATATTGAAACGTGAATATTCCCTCTGCGTCTCGTGGCAGCTTCACACTTCCGCTTTAATGAATCATCGTGGGCTCGTGGGACTCGTTAAGAGTCGCGTTAAAACACTAATAAATAGCAACACTATATATACACAATAAACGAAGTGAGATATCTCGCGCGAGACACACTCGTGTTATAAAGTTTAATGATTAAAAGAAAAATGTATCAAGATCACATTACGTAAAAAAAGACACGCGTTATATGTACAATTTTTAGGGAGTGCTACTGGAGCACGTTTCAC
Source organism: Calameuta pygmaea (assembly GCA_031762395.1). Lineage (NCBI taxonomy): Eukaryota > Metazoa > Arthropoda > Insecta > Hymenoptera > Cephidae > Calameuta > Calameuta pygmaea. The sequence continues at coordinate 570,219 of JASANN010000344.1, read as the reverse complement.
ACGGTTAGATAGGTTACAGTTTAATATCTAGGAGTAAGAGTATTTAAGCGTAATCGTTTGAGTTTCAGGGAGTGGCGTTATTAGTGCGGAAAAGAATGGTTAATACTTGTGAGGGAGGGTGGTTTGGTACATTTTTGGAGTTTCGGGGGGATGATTTAACGAATATTGGAGAAAGGAGGGTTTGAAAACACGGAGTAGCGTGGCACTGGGTAGCGCAGCACGTGCTGGCCTCTGAGGAACTTGGAATTCCCGATGAGGAAGAAACCGGCATTTCTCCCACTACGAGTAGACACTTCGGCCATTTCCGACGGCGTTCGGCCGTTTTCGACCGACGATGTCGTCAACGCGCTCGGCAACCATCGGAAGCCTTCGGCTTTTTCTCCAGCCGTAGGACAATCCCTTCGTGCCTGAACGCAACGGACGGGGAGAGACACGAAAAAAGTGCCGATGCGTTTAAACATGGATGCATGGAATTTGTCGCAGTACTAAATCGCATTTCTCCATTAGCAGGCCATGTTATTCTACGAAAGATTAGTTCTTTAATTAATATGAGCTACACTGCGATGTTCGATGAACGCCTCTATTTCTAAAGACCGTAGAAAAATTTACGATCTCGAGACGTTTAAATCAAGGAATTATATTTTCGATTGATTTCGTCACGCTTTACCTTGCTGGCTCGTAAAGATTCGAGAGGGTACCGATGATGGCTACTGTTACTAACCGAACGGGCATGAATAAATTTATGCATTTGTTTGCCGGTAAACCCGACGGCTGAAGTCGGCAAGGAAGGCTGCCATATTTGATCACACCCACCCGCCGCCATGTTTACGTTTAAGACCCATGATCCGTGGCTAAGGTGAATATGAAGAAATTTGACCGCACTGCAGTGGCAACGAATAACAAGATATATCATTGAAACAGAAAATTGCCGAATAAAGCAAAAAACAGGTGCACAGACTGGATATACGAAAGGTTTGTGATTTTCTGTGAGGACTCACCCTTCTTTTTGTTGTTCCCCATATTGCGGAGACAAGGCATGCTGTTGCGTATAAACGAAATGACAAAGAAACAAGCAGCTAAATTTCCTCGAGAATTTTACGGCACAAAATTCAAAATCGACACAACAATCTTTAAAACTGCACAGTCCGCTCGATTCCAGTATGGCACAAACGTATTAACGACACAATTTAAAAAAAAAGTCCGGTGCGCCAAATTAAAAAAAAAATATATTATTTCAAGCGACCAAGCCCCAACACTGCAAGTCGTCACTTGGAAGCCCATGGATTTTTTGCTCTTTGATAATCCTTAGTCCGGCAATGAAGAAAACATCGATAAAACATCACAAACGTTCGCCGAGTGCATACGAGATTATTTTCAGTACGTAGAGCTTTCTAGTTAATTTCACTTAATTAAAGATGCACTTCGAACACTCAGTACCTCGACTAGCCAATGATTATAACGTAACAAGATTGCGCAACACAATGAAAAGAGGTATAAAGAGCTTGAATGAAGCGATTACTAAAAAGTTTAAGATACGATTGGACGAAACTAATTTAATTAAAAGAAAAGAAATAACCGGGTAACATTAACAAATGGCGACCAGCGCCACGTGTTTTCGCTAAAAGTCACTACCGTTCCTCGTACATACAAGAAAGGTACGATACACGTGAATCCATTGTGCCAGAGGATGTAAAACTAATGGTACTATGATTCCTCTCCAAAATCCTCTGGCAGTTGGGTAACAATCCTGATTATCAAGGATTTATCGACAAAACCAATAATAGGAACGTAAATACAATTTGCTCAAGGGGACACGACACGAGGGACACTATCGAACCGAGTGAACGACCGTTATTCACTAAACTTCCAGAAATAGTTTCGCGTTTGAAAACGAGGGGAGGTTCCGATTCTTGTGATTTCACACAAGAGAAAAAAAAAGCGATCAACTAATTATTACTTTACTATCTAACACACAAGTTACACTACATGGAATTGTTCTCCATTTCAAAATATCGCCACAAGTTCTGATATGCCAAAGGTCGTGAGCGAAGCTTGTTCGAAGACAAACTGCCCTTCGAGAATTAGAAACAGAAAGCTAAACAGAAGAGACCAAAAACAAAGGAACTTTTATATGAGCAGATATAAATATATATAGTCATACGAAAAGACACTTTTGTAGAGTCGAGTATATATCTTTAGATACAAAAATATATATAAGTATCGAAACAGCTATTCCAGACGACGTATTCCAATGGGATTATTATGCGAAATTATTTACTTCGACGTATCATAAGGGCAAGCACTCTCCATCTTTATATAATCGTGTGCTAATCAGTAAGGTCAAAGTTCATGAAGTTCATAAGGTATCAATCCCTTTGGCAAACGATAGCAAAAAAAGAACGAGAATCACGTCCGATGAATGTAACACACGACGTATCTTGTGTTTCCTGCAAACTCGAGAAACTATGCGGTAGCCATTTTTATTCGTCGATCATATATATATATATTAATGTCTCACGAATTCCTGAGTAAAAGTGAAAAGACAGAGTTATCCTTGAGCAAACTCGTCCAAGGCTGAGCGACACTGCCACGGGGAGACGTGACCGTATTATCTGCGTACCGACATACGGTACTTGTACGTACGTACGTTTGCACCAAAGTCGCAAAATCCCTGGACACCTTTCCTTTCTCCAGCGAAGAGAGTCTGAGCCATTTCACGGTGTTTTTTTTTTCGCTGAACGCCTGCCTCTCCACGGCTCCCTGATATTATCCTCGTTTACTTGCACGTTAACACTCTATAGTCCCCAGCAGTTCGAGGCATGGAGCTTCATGGGCATACAGATATAGTGAGTTATGTACCCAACGGTGAGCATTGTATCTGAAAGCATCTACAATGGGGAATTCCAAGAAGAATGAAGAGAAAAGCGTGACGTATCTTTGGAAAATTTGCCTGTACCATTTACGCAGCATATTGTTGCGACAGGCGAGAACAGCTTGGAATTATCCCCCGTTAAGAGAGCTCAGAACCTGTACAAAGCCTCGTGGGAAGACAAATGATAAAAGCCAAATCAGAAGGGATGTAATACGTAAAGCGTACCAGCGAGTTTATCGTCCGGTTGCACGCTCGTTCAAAGCTACGCAACTGCCTACGTAAAACGTGACGCACAAAGTCAGATCAACGAGAAACACCTGTGCTGCTTAACTGTTATGCATGTGCTATGGTGTACAGAGCAGCTATCGGCTCGGGCCCAGGCATAAGTTTCAGCTAAATGAATATCCATATCGGAGACACTCGTAATTTTCATGAAAATTTAAATAATGACGCACGTAAGAAGTTAGTGGGGCAACAGGGAGTACGCGTTAATGGTGTAAAACAATGGATACTCACCATCAGCAGTTTTCTGTTGGGCATCATTTTTATTTGCCGGTACGTCAGATTCCTGCTTCTCGACGCTGGTCTCCCCGTTAGCTTTCTCATGATGCTCGGGTTGATACGCCGGAGTAGGCGTAGCGCCTCTCGAACTCTTCTCGCTGATCTTCCTCTCCTTCTGCTCTTTGCCAGAGGGTGGCAGATCGACGACCGCAGTGACGGCTGGTTGACTCTGCGTTTTCCTACGTGGCGGTGAACTCGAGGAATTCTTACTCGCCAGGCTTGGGAAAGGCTCGCGTACAGGAACAACGGTGCTGGCGCTGGTTGCAGCAACGGCAACCGGAGCAACAGGAACACTTGGGACCTCGGCAACGTTCGAGATTGGCAAATTAGCCGGAACTGCCGTTGCTTGAGGAACATTCGTCGACGTGGCGTCTGCCGTTATGACACTGACGTCCACTTCGGTGACGACTTTCTGCGCTGACGCCGTGGCCGCTTGTGCAGGTACATTATCCTTGCTCGGTAAGAGCGTCGGTGCTTTATATTCCTCGGGGACGATGACATGTTTCGTCTCGCTCCTCGGATGGAATTCTTTGACGTTGGAGTGAAGCGGTTTCGACTCCGTTTTCGCGGTATACGCCTCGACCGGGAGCGCGTTATTAGAAGTACCTAACGATTGACTACTGAGCGGCGTCGTGACGCTTGGTATACTCTGCGTCGGCATTGGGGAACTGATATTACACAGATTACTATAAGTGTCATTATTCTGATTCGATTGGACTTTTAAGTTTTGAGGACTTTGACTCGCGTTTTGGGACACGGGTGAACTGGTAGTACTCGTGGCACCAGTGTTTGCAGCACTTATGCTTGTGACGACGTTAGCGCTGCTGTTACTGCTGCCGATGCTACCGGCGGTTGTCACCGTAGCTTCCGGTACGCTCGCTGGAACCGGCGACCCGGATTTCGTATCCTCAGCCGCAACCTTGGCGACACGAGCCGCGAATTCGGCCACCACCTCTGCACTACAGTTCTGAAACAATCACCAAATCTGCGTGATAGACGGTGAGGAGTCTTGTGTGTCGGACGTACGCGTTTGACAACTAAAAACTGTCTCGACACTTCAAATTATACTGGTACAAATGGAAATACAGAATACTCAGAGATACGAAACATAAAAATGGGTTTCAAGATCTATACACGTCCGTTGCCCCAGAGCCGTAGGTCGCAATACCCTAACGTCAGCAAAAACAGTAAAATTAATTGTAAGCAACCTGACAACTTCAAAGGATCTAGTCTTCGTTGGACGAGGTCAAGAATTAAGCAGCAGCAGCTTTAAATATACGTAAATCCTTGGAATACCAGCAGAGAACTGCCGCCTTTATGATTCAAAAGAAACTAATAGCATCTGTACTGCTGTATTTTTTTAATATTTACCAACTGAATTCGTCAGAGATCAAAATTCCGACCACCGTCGAAACTACAATTGGATCTGCTTTACATGAACGCGGTTTTTCGTTGTCACCGACGAATATCAAAGACGTACAAACCAGAGACCACGGACTCTTGGGCACTGACATTAATTAAAGCAATTTGCCAAAAGAGTTTCCAGACGGTCAAAGCTCATTATCCCGTAACAACCAGACACCAATATTTTCACAAAATACTATTCCATGAGCATTTCGTTAAAAAAAAAAGCATTTAAAACTCCTTTAGAAAATTGCACCAAAAACAATGTTCAAAGGCAACTCACCTGTGGTTGCGGTGTTTCGCGATTACTAGATTCGCCACTCTGCGTGGCTGTGTCGTTGTCGGAGAGATCCTCGTTAATTTTCTTGCCAGTCTTAGGATCGACAATGTCAATAGCATTCTCTCTTCTCCGCTTTTGGTACTTTGGAACACTATTCGTGACGTTCGTTACACCACCGTTGTGTCCCGAATAGACGTCTTTAAAGATAAAATAAAAAAGCACCGCGTTTATTATTTCAATCAAAGAAAAAAAACACAACACACTTACAGAAACAATAAACAGTTTAAATTAAAACTATCAAATCAAAAGATCAACTTTTCCTTCCTATCGCTAAGGCAAAAGTTGATTTAAAAAATATATACATATATACACCAACTACACCGAATACTCACCATTCTCATCGAAGTACAAGCCGTATACGTTTCTTACAACAAACATATTTACAACGGATGCACGAAACACGTATGACAAAAATTTAAGTTGAAATCGAAAGAGAGACGTGTTGCGTTGTCGCTACGCTTCGCTAGCTAGTACTGACTAAATCTGTTTCCTGGAAGCCCTTTTTAAAGGACCCAATATTAGCACCTTTATACCTGGACGGGACAGATGGACGCTTTTGAAACAGGATTCGGAGACCATAGTCGTCAGACCTTTATGGGAGGGCAATGCTTGACGCGTAACTGTACGCCTGGAGCGATTAAACAAAAGAACATAATATCAAACAGCTACTTAATTATTTCTAAGACAGGAGGAAGGTCTGGCACTAATTTTTCCTCGCGTTCTAATTTTTCAAATCCCCACTCTCATTGTCCAATACCGTACAAATGACAAGTGCGTGTATAGTCAAACGACCATAAAATAACTGTAACCCGTCCCAATGGGAGATGTGTATATTCAATCCACAGTGGGTTGGCTTAACGGCAACACGAATTCATTTAGAAAAATTCATTAAATAGTTCAACACAACGGGTAACTACGGACTCCGAGCACAGTTGAAGCCACACGAAGAACCTCAAAGAAAATGGAATTCGTAAAAAGCTTAAGCACGCTCTGCCAGTGGTTACTTCACAAAAAACATTGATACGAGTATAGTCAAGTTAGTTTCCTCTAGCACTAGCTATTTATCAGTTGAACGTAGATAAGACTCTGCTGAAGAGATATGACACGAGATGACATTAGCACTTGCGATAGGGAGAAGGAGTAGGATACACAAAGAATCGTGCTGTCTATAGACACGGCATCCGTTCGAAAACACGTTATGTTTGTTACGAATATTAGTAACATTATTTTTGTCGATTAGCAAGCTACTTAAATATCTTATTCTTATTTCCTTTTTTCCTCGAGATCGCTACTTCCTGACTACATACTCACCAGTCTGAGTAAGAGGTATCGCCATCGGGGTTATTGGTTGGGGCTGTTGCGTAGGTTGCGGTATCGTACCTTGAGGTACTACGGTAGCTCCTTGGGCACCGGCCAGCGGGCCTCCGACATGTTGCGCACCCCCGCTAACAGCACCTGCTCCTGGTCTGCCCAAATTTATTGGAGCGCTGGGCGTCTGATAATAGTCTAAAAGAAAATTGCGAGTTTAACTTATTATGGTCAAGATGAAACGCCGATTACGGGCGTAGAGCGTAAGAGATCGGTGTGTTTGTTGTCCGTGGACATGGAAAAATATTTGCTAATTGAAGTAATTACTTACATCCATGTTGCGGTGCGGGACCATGCGTGAATCCAAACATATTTTGCGCTAGGAGTGCAGGCGGATAGGACTGATAGAAAGATTGATTTTGATGTCCTTGATGCCTCTGAGGTGGACCAGTGAACTAGAAGGAGAAGGAGGACACTTATCACATTTTCAGTCAATAGTGAAACTGATATATGATCGCGAGAACACTTAGATACTTTAATAGTGTATTGTAGTGTGTAGTGACTTTATCCAATTAAGTGTAAGAAGCTTTGTCATTGACGCCGACGAGGTAATAAAGTGTATTAGTTTTATGCCAAGTAGCTTACTGTAAGGAAAAAGGGGTTACACTTTGTTGTATTTATTAAGGTGAGGTTCTTGGTAACGGCTCGATGATGATGCTCGTTCGTTACCAGTTAGACGAAGGATTCGCATCGCAAGGTGTCGGATGGGTGGTAATAAATATAAAGCCAGCGGTACTTAACTACTACCTGAATGGGCATTTGATTGTTCATGGGGTATACGCCCTGCTGATGTGGTCCCGTATGCAAGCTTGAAACCTGCCCCTGGAGGTACATTGCACCAGGTTGCATCGCTATACTACCATGATGCGAATACATGGCTGTAGGCTGGGCTCCACCAGCGCCTACCCCTGGCATACCGACAACCTGGGCTCCACCACCCTGACCTCCTCTGTGATTAAGTCCTCTTGGTTGCTGTGGCCTTGGACCAGCTTGGTAGTAACTCTGAAAGATTAAAGTAAGTAACTTGTTCTAAAACTATCATTATATATTTTTCAATAATTTTTTATTCAAAAGGATTGGATAGTGGAACTGTGGTTGTTCTTCTGCGACATATACATGCAAAAGCTGCATCATAAGTATACAAGCGTTTTACATAGCACTTGAAAGATAACACATCTCTGTGACTAGTTTGTTGTTAATGAAAAAGTTATGTGTGAGGGGAAATTAATTTTTGAACTCTCGCAGAGGTATCAACTCACTTGTGAAGTTGGCCTTGTCTGATTGGGCATGTAAACTTGCTGCAAAGACGGAGGTTGAGCCTGTAAATGAGCCTGTTTCCCCATTTCTTGTGGTGAAGGTGTGTGCACAGGTGGTGTAGTGGTAGGTGCGGGTCCCTGAGGTTGCTGTGGCTGAACGCCGGGAGTTGGGGCTTGTGGCGGGGCTTGCTGTGCACCCGCCGGTCCTCCTGGAGGTATGCCTGCAGTAGATTGCCCTATGGATTGTATACCTCCAAGGGAAGGTGGCCCTCGACCTCCGGGAACACCTACACTACCCCCACCCCCGGCCACCTGCCCACCTGGCTGCCCCCCGTAATTCTGTCCAACATGAAAGTCTGATCCTGAAAAGAAATATAGAAAAGTATTAGGATAAGGGCAAATACAGAAATTTACAACTATCTATGATATGGGGAAATGTATTCCCATAAAAATGTTCTTAGTGTTTTTCTTTTTATAGCAAATATTAACATCACATCTTAACAATATATGGTAAGACCCTTAAAATATTTAACTTTAAATAGTTTTTGTTGCTTCAAACAGTGATTATGTGTATGTATCGCAGTCAAGAATTTTTTATTTTGACTTCTTAAGACTGGAGACTGTGCACTGATATTTAAATTAAACTCAAATGAAATGATGTACTATGGTGAGCCTAATTATTAGAAATTAGATATACAGGGTTATTCAATAAAATCGCACCACCTGAAGTTAGCCCGTCCATTTGATTTCTATTGTAGAACCATATGTTCAGATGGTGCGTTTCTACTGAATAACTCTATATATATAAATGTGTGTATGGGATAAATAATAATTTCAAAGGTACAATATTCGTTTGTGGTTACTTAACATAGGTAAAAGAGAAAGCAGGTTTGTTGCAAGAACTGATATAAGTAGGAAATATCAATGTATTCAACTATATGTGTATTTGAGGGAACAGCTGCTATGATTTTAAGTGACTTAAGTATATTTCACACATGCCATCCTATGTAATTTATATACATCTCAGAATGATGCTTTCACACTGACCTATATATGGTCCCACGTAAGTGTACGTGGGTATCATATTTGATTCAGCGGCATTTGCCATATTTTGCGCTGCATACAGAAAGCTGCTTATGCTGTATCAGTTTTATAGTTTACAACAGCATCGACATGGCCCAGATATATCGACATTTTGAAAGTTCTGATACCCAGACCGAAAGAGGACCAACGATTCGTAGCTCCTGAGGTGACTATACCGTATGTTCGATATCCTTTGATGAACAATGAACAAACACCAATTAGAATAATCGTTAAACTCACTAACTACACGTTACTAATATAACCTAATCCAAAAATTGAGAAAAATTAAAGCGATGACGTGGTCTAAAGTATTTAGAAGGAAGAAAAGATTATTCACAATCAAAGGCAAGGACGTGTAGTGAACCAGATATGTAACTAAAGAAAAACGTAACAGATATCAAACTGATAATCAACTTGTAAATTTGATTTTATCTAATGACGAGTAAAAGTTCCTAGCGACGACGTTAAACAAACCGGCAGAAAACTCCATAAGGCAATTATAGTAGCATATCACGACGTTAACAGATCGTCATACAATATTTTGAGCTCGAGAGCCGTCACCGGAGCACACCAACAAATATCTCGTTACTTAAACGAATTGGAGCGAGTCGATCATTCGGTAACGAATCGAAGAAAGGTTTATCTTCACATCCGTGGCACCGGAAGCACGCGTAATATATCACTGAAGAAAATTAACGAACGTTCCGCGTGCCCTGCACAGTGTTTCGAGAGGTGTGCCAATGGCTGGATTCGCGTGGCCACCGAGTAACGAATTCCTATGCACCAAAGAAGCGACAGAAAAACACCTCTAAACGTTAATCCCACTTGTAATCGTTCACGTTCTACGTAGAGTCAGGATAAGTCACGCAAAACTCGGCAGAAATATTCAACGAGAAGGCTCGTGGGAAGCCATGTTTGCACATGTGGGCAGGGACCACACTGGTGCTGCTATCTGTCGTCGGAGTGGCGCATTGATTGGTACTAAAGGGGGCGAGGCCAGAGCTGTCACAGGGCCGTCTTACAAATCGTTTTCCCAGGGAGCTAGTAAACCCAGGCTCAGCGTTAAGAAAAATTCTCAGGAGAAAGTGACCGAGTAAATACATTTGCACAGTATTTCTGCAGGCCGAACAGCTACTTCAGGGACATGGAAACATTTAAATGCGTAACGTCAAACCGGTAAAGAGCCTAGTCACAGGACGAGGGTACAAAGCAATATATCACGAACATAAGATCAAAGCCCAAACGTCATGAAACCGAGTAACATCCCTCGCATTAAAGTTATTATAATAGATCACGTAATAATTACTCATGCGAAGCAAGCGGCTAAAGAATTTAGTCACTGTATAGCGTTCGCACGAGGTCACGCAACGTTCGAAACGTGACCTAGAGCAGCCGTGTAAAACGGGGTCCAAAGCAGAATGCGCACGTCACATCCGGTGTGTCAAGAGAAAAAAAAGTATATAGTCTCAATGAAAATTTTCGCCTTGCAGAGAAACCCATATGGTGGTTACAACGCGGCGCCGATAAGTTAGATCTCCACCCGTCCGACATACGTCTCTGCCGCAAAAACTCCGGTCGAAGCTACCCTCGTCAGATAAAACAGACCATGCAGCACCCAGAAGAATTTCAACTATTAAAAGAAACCAAAGTCCTCGACAATAGACCTTCATACACCCAGTTATCAATTCCCAGCCTGAAACCTCATCCACACAACCTATAACATTGTCATACTGATTGCCAGTACACTCCCGACTACCAATGACAACTCACCACAGGGACAATGAATCTCCAGACTGTACTTTGTCCAGACTGTACCATGCAGTGGGAATCACATACGAGAATCGCACACAAGTTAGCCACGTGCTTTTCTCCACACCGTACGATACGTAAGCCAGACACACATCTACTATAATACCAGCTGAAAAAAACTTCGCAGCAAACTCGTCAGAATCATTCTCCACCGTTATTAGCGGTTTGCTTGTGAAAAAGGATAAAGGATCTAGGAAGAAAAGGGAAAATCGTTGTACTTTAAGGAATAACGATCAAAAGGGACGTTGTCTCAGCCCCACTGAACATTAACCCCCCGTTACGTCCAAAATTGATTGTTCCTTATAATCATTAACTAAAAAAAGTATACTTAAGGATAAATACAGCTATACAAGGCAACGCAAAACACGCCAGCCACCAAGATAATTAAGCAAGGGTTCATCCGTTATCACCCTGTGATCAAAGCATGCATCTACGACGTCGATTCTACGATTTAAACACTTCCACACGACGAGGAAGAAAGCATTTATCGATTGACCTATATTGCGAATTGTCTAGCGCACCGCCCGGGGCGCTAAAAACTAACCTATATATCGTTAAACTCCCACCAGAAACCCGTAGTCAGAGGTAAAACGGACACGCCTGGTTATTTCCTTGTCAATGTCGCGTATCTCCATAGCTCTCATAGTCTATGGTGGGTCTAACGATTATTCGAGCTGACGTTCTACGTTCGATTATTTAACCCTGGGACCGAGAGAGAGAGACCTCGAGCGATGACTCTCGAGATACGTTATTTTTGCATGGAGCACGGGATAAATCCGACCCCGTGACCTATCTGTCGTGTACCGAACTGTACAAATCTATTTGCGGGTACATATCAAGCTCAGGTCTCCACGTGAATAAGTCGTGGGGTTCGAGCTTTCCGATCGAGTAAAGCTACATTTATTCGTCTGTCGTAAAATGAAAACGTCCTCCTCCTCCACGAGATTCGCGAGTTTTACGTTTCCTTTATTCTTTTTTTCTCAAGTGCGAATTGACAAAAAGAAAGTAAAAAAACATCGATGTACAGTCTGGACAAGAAGTCAAAGATTATGCGGATTAATGATGCATACCCCCAATGTTCTTTATGCATGTACATTCATCGCATTCGAGGAGGAAATTTTTAAGAAGGTATTAAGAATTTCAGACGCAGCCTTCGTCTAAGCTATCTTGACCATATAAAATAATCAAGGCGAATAGAGAAGAGACACGCAGAGATAAAGACAATCGTACAGCACGAAATAAATTCCAAGAGTAAAAAAACAAGTGCCTAATAAAATAATTTATATAATTGTTTCAGTGGACAAAGTATAAAGAACTGACCACGCCCAGGATTTTTTGTATGAATAACAAATATATATATACATACCATAAACACAACCTGACCCTGAGAGTCTGGTCCATGATCAAGACCTTGCTCAACTGTACGTTACTACATATATCTATAAAATGACATAAAATAGAATCAAAGCCTGCGTGTACGTCGTCCGACACAAAGAATTATTGTCCTAGGTCGCTGTGTCAAAATGGAAAAGGCTGTCAGACCAGGATTTTATCGTGACATCGTAACCCCATCTACGATTACATATAACTATACAAAATATATATAGATAGATAAATGCACGATTCTTCCCTATTTCCGCATTATTACGTATAACTTTGTTTAATCGTTCGCCCAGTTAATTTTATAATAGCGACCATTTGCTTGTGGTAGAATTGTTGGGAGTACGGTGCCAACTTAGGTAGGTGCATTAGAATCGGTTCTCCGGCTATCGTACGATTACATCATGGTACCAAGGTCTGCGTATAGTATCGCTCCACTGCTACCATACCATTGTGCACGGGCTATTTGGTATATATACACCGCTCGGAGGTTAACCTAACCTCTACAAGAGTGTACACACTTTGCGGGAGAGAATACACCAGTAGCGTACGGGCATAAAAGCAATGCCACATTGGCCGTTAGGCTATATAAGAGGAAGGCAGGCAGCAACGTAACGTTATCAGGGGGCATGAAATCTAATTACCATGAAGAGCCGTTGAAGCCTCGTATTTCACGAAAGCGTGGTGGGGGAGCCGGGGAAATGCCCGAGTGGGAGAGTGACACCGGAAGTGAAAAAGTTCCGTTCCAAGGAGACACGACGGGGTCCACGGATGATATATAGATAGAGTCTGAAGGAAGTCGAGTAGACGACTTTCACAAATTGGGGGCTATGAGAGAGATGACGAGAAGCTCGGGGAGGGGGGGGGGGTTACGAAAAAAGATGGAGGAAGTGACCTAAAAGGAGAAACGTCAAATAGTGAGTCCAGACGTTGAAGAAGAGGAAGACGAATTATACGAACTTCCCGTGAAGGACGACCTGCCACAGTAAGTCATAACGATCGGGGATGCATCGCCTAGTGAAAAGATACGTGTTGAACGACGAGAGCCGGAAGTAGGGACAATCACGAGATCGCAGGAAATTTACTGAGCGTTGTAGTGTAGCCATTCTGTAAGTGAGGTTAACGTGGACATTAATTGTTCCTAGATTGGACGTACTATTTTGAGACGCAGTTTTCGCCGTCTTGCACAGTTTGACTAAGAGGTTAGGTTATATTAGATTGGTCGGGACTGAGAAGAAGCGCAAGTTATGTACAAGTAACGTAACAGTGAATGAGCAAGAGGTCTTCTTGGCTCTTGTGATCGTGTGTATGGAAGAGAGAGAATTCCTTAGTCAGCTGTTCGCCCTAAGTAGACCACGGGGTCCGGTTAAATAGAACGCGGTGGCACCATCGCGTCTATTAATATTTAGGTACCTAACCTCCCTCGGTGTGCTCGTGTAAGCGTAAGCCGAATTAAAATCCTCACCCTGGTGGCTACGGGCACGTCGGAGACTGATGTGTCTAATGCGTGCGGCTGAGCCTAGCACGCGGTGTCCGTTAAGTAATTGAGGATCGAATCACTTTGACAAGGTGCTCAAATTGACAAAAAAAAACATGGGGTGGAAAAATGTCTAGAACAATGTTGATACAGCACATAGGGAACTTTTCATGCGAGCATACGTGCAAGGTTGTATTGTCTAAGGGATGAGTTCGTTACATGGTAAAGGGTGAAACGGAAGGCTTCTCGGGAGTGGCAGCGAGTCTACGTTAAACTTCGGTTTTTCCCGATACAAAGTAGAAGGACAATAACAATTGAAAAAAGAAAAAGGAAATAACATAACCGAAGGAGAATATGCTCGTCCTCTCGTCCACTTACTGGGGGTTGCTGTGACGTTCTGATAAACGTACGGTTCAGACGTTTTGTAATATTGTCGTCCGTTCGTCCACTTACTGGCGCTAGCGGTGATGATGCGATACTGCGGCTGCGCCTGCTGATGCTGGCTTTGCTGTGTCTGATGCTGATGATGGTTTATGTTGATGGTCAGTTGATGCTGAGCGTGGTTCAGCTGATTGAGATGAGCATGGGGACTGGGCGAAGGCGGTGGGTGATGGTTATGGGGGTGTATATGGTTGTGGTTAGGATTCTGAGGATGAGGTGACAGATGATGAGGTCCTCCGCAATGAGGTAAAAGGCAGTGCATCGCCCCAACCCCAACGGCAACCCCAACGGCACCCTCCTTGGTAGCCACACCGTACCTCGAGACCATTCTTAGCCTCTCCTTCTACTTCTTGAACACCTTCCGCACCTTCTGCACCACTACCTCTTGTTTCCCTCCCTTCTCTTCCGGTTACGATTCTCTCTTGGATCGAAATACCCTTTCTCTCTCTGCTCTCTTTTGTAGCTCGGTTCGCTCTCAACCCGCTCTGGGACACCATGCCGTCATCGTTGAGCGGGTCCGACGGCTTTTCGGATGGCGCGAGTCTTGGGGCATACGAAAGTCACTCACCCCGTTATAGTAGGTGCTTCCTTCTTTTAGGATATTTTATCGAATATTGCACTAGGATGCTACGAGAATCATGACACTTTCCTACTGGCAGCTTCTACGTGCAAAGCCCTTTTTTCTTTTTTTTTTTTTTTTTTTTTTTTTTTTTTTTTTTAATAATCCTCGAAAGGAAAAACAAGCAACCTTAGTGTACGCTTCACGATGACTTATTCCCTTTCTGACGTCCGGCAGTATAATCTCGTGAAGATTCCAAGACCGTATTAGCGTCTTCACGATTTACGTACGTGGGGGGTATGTATTATTCTTGTGGAATTTCTTAAAATGTGGGTTGCTGTTTTTATGGAGTTTCGTATGCCGGCGTTATTATGTCACGTAGGCGAGTATAACCTTAGATCGTTGCGTGGTCGCTTCGGAGAAGCATTCGAGCGGCGTCATGTAGGTTTGCGGTTAAACGATGGCCGAGATCAATCGAGTGGCAGTAGATTGCGCGTGGCAACGTAGGGCGGGATCCGCGTGAAGTTAACCTGGAGTAGCACAGAGAGTACATCTCGAGAGGAAGGGTCCTCCTCACTTGGCACTACGGGTCGATCGATGAGCGTGCCCGTTTCCCGTAATCGTAAAAGAGAAAAAAAATGTCAGTCCATACCAATGGCCCACATCAAGTTCCCATATAGTAATAAATATGTCACCGTTTCACTAATTTATTTATCCGCTGTCACCTTCACGCCGCTCTGTTAACGTAAAGGATTATGGCGACGCGCACAGGTCGTGTGACAAGATACAAATACAGAGTCACAATGTCTCCTCTTTCCAATCAGTAATATCAGGGTTCGATGCACTAGATTCACGGCAGAACTGACACAGAAGCACGGAGGTCTATAGCTAGCACGACTGTCAACTGTCAGGCCACGAGGTGCGCGTTTCGGCTGGACGGACTATAGTAGGTCGTCGTCCATGCCAAAATCGATATTTAAGGCTGGACTTGGCGTCTCTCTCGTACTTCTTTCGCTCCCACTCTCACACTCGGCGTCACTCTTTCTCCGCCCTTCGATCCCTTTTCTCTCTATCGCCCCCTCGTGCCCACCACCCACACTGAAGTAACGTCGTCGTATCTCCTTTACTGGTATCAGCGTCCTTGTCCTTCTATCCCCCTAAGATTCCCTAGTAGCATTTTTTCCCTTGTGCACAGGGCTCTTCTTTTTCTCACGCTCCTCTCTTTCTCTCTATTGTCCTTTGCAACACGAAACACCGATCGTTTCTATTCCCGCTGTTTAAACCTCGCACGTAACAGTTCGTTAAGCTTGCATTAAAAGAATCAACGTGAACGACGACAACGACGATGATGATGATGATGACGACAACGACGACGACAACACTGGAGGAGCCGTCACTTGTCGAACCTAGCGAGATTCGGGACGGAAAATGTCCGACTGTCTACGAAAATCGCGTGCGTGTCGCAGATCGGGAATGGTCGCGAGGGGCGACGAATGATGCCGATCAGCCAATCGGAAAGGCCGAAACGAAACAGCGTAGGAAGAGCGTAGAGTCTTTTTCTCTCGCTTCTGATGCGCTTACACGGCGTGAAGTTAGCGTCGTGCGCGCGAACGCGCTTCTTCCTTGGAGAGATATCAAACTAGTAACAAACTGAACGACTGAACAACGATCTTACGACCGTTCTTTTTTTTATTTTTATAAGACACGAGAAGTTCTCTGAAGCCCTTGGTTGGCCCCCAGCAGGGTGTCCCGAACGGGGCGCGCTCGTGAAACGCCAGAAAGAGCGTTCCCTTTGGCAGGGACGCAGAGTAGACTGATGCAGGACAGGCCCCCTTTAGTTTTGCCCCTTACTGGCTTCTGCCTTCCTGGCCCCTTCTTCATGCTCTTGCTCCTCCCACGAGACTCGCCAGCACCAGGGTCGACCCCTACTGGAGCGACTGCAGACTAAGGGGAATGTATGCGCGTGCCAGTACCGTCCCTTGATACGTCGACGCCCCTTCCAGCCATTCCGACTGTAGATTACATGGCAACAACCTGATACACTTTAGGATGCTGTTGCAAGGTTTCTCGGAATGTTCGTGATAACATTTGTGATGATACTTCAAGAGAACGAACATTGCATTCAAAGATAATTAGCGAACTAATCTGTACACGTGTAAAAAGGACGCTCACTATTTTTCTTCATCGTACGCTCCTGGCCGGTGTCGAACAAACGTTAAACTAACACACGAGGAACGCAGCATGGAGTTGCGCGCGCAACAAGACACTGCACTCTGCGCACGCGCAATACGAATCTTGTACAAGTGAGGGACTTCGACTCGTCTGAATGCAGCTGTATATTAGCAAAGGTATACGACGAGGAGAGCTGATATAGTCCAGCCGTGGTAACTGCAAGAACTTTACTCGTACAAGTAATCGAAAGTGAGGTACGAGATAATCCGATCCCCCTCGTAGCACCCACAAACATACGGGACGGGAATATCGTTCATTTGTTTACGTGCCTAGCACTTCCAACGGGGACGACCTATCCAGCGCGCGATTAGAAAACGGTAAACAGGTATAACGTTATAAAAACATTGAAATGTTAACCGCCTTATCCTTAGGAATGTCGAATATGTGTGTGTAAGTATACATGTGTGGAAAGAGGCACTTAGTAAAGGACAAATTTTTAACAAAATACTATTCTCGGAGCTTTTTAGAAACGACTAGAGCCAATATATTTACCACTCACCATTTTTATGCCCAGTACAGGTCACCTCGAAAATTCCAAGGTACCTTTTCGTACGTTCGAGATAAAGAAACAGTACAGGGAGAAGTTTTTCCTGGATATGAATCTGCACAGCCTACCTGAGCGAGATCGTAATGGGAAAAGGTCGTGAAAGGATCTTTCCAAGGACGTCGAAGAGTGCGCTACAGTTCAGTCATAATTGTGACGCTCACTATAAATAATTTTCCGCGAGAGATAAGGATCGGGTTTTCTCCTTTATTCCAAAAGTAAGAGATCTATGAAAACGTCATGATCGGTAAGATCAGCCGATCGCCAAGAGAAAGTCCACATATTTCACACTTTCGCGTAACAATTTTCTCATTTTTATAAATCTCATTGGAATCGATACCTCCTGTTAAAAAGATTGTCCTTCCATAAAGAAGAAGCACAACCAATCAATAACGTTCCTTTCTAACCAAACCTTTCTATTTCATCACATCGAAAAAGGTAAAAATATTTAAACTTTTCAAAAATTCTTGAGGTCAGTACCCGGTGTACAATAACTGCTACTACGAGTATTATCAGGCTCGAGGAGTTACATGAAGCGATCAGCCGATAATGCAGATATCAAATTCCTCCTAACGAATTTATTAAAAACAATGGATATTATTTATATCACTCTAAGCAAACAGACTCAATCGTTTATGTACTAAGAATCGTAATCGCTATATAACTCAGTGCCACGTGATTCGATAAGGATCTTACGGCCGTACAGAGTAAAATTACAAAATCCAGTAGATACAATTCACGAAACCGAAAGTCTGTATCGTCGCATTGAGCAACCGTGTCATAAATATATGTATGTACACAAACATGACCGCGATGCCAAGAACGCCAAGACTAAACAGAAGAAAGAGTTATCTGTATAAGCCAACGACTCGGTGCATGTAAATTTCCAAGAAATTGCCAAAGCCTAAAAATTACATATTTACAACGTAGTAGAGCTTTGAGTTAAGAGTTAGCTTTTTATGTAAAAAAAAGAAAAAGACATTGTACAGTAGCAAAAAGAAGGTTAAGATGAAACAATGTACCACTCCACAGTCTCTGCATATTATTTAGCGTAGCAAGTGTTGCTGACCAGCCTTAACAAGGGCAGGCTGAAAAAAACCAGTACTCAAAGATGCGTGAGGGGCGTTGTCTCGTTACCGGTACGTGCAAAATACAGGGAGATAGAAGTGCGTGGGTAGAGATGCCACTACAGGAAGGTAGTGGCTGTAACGTATATAGGTAGGTAGGTGGGTAACCTAGTTTTACCGGTGCACCAGGCCAGGCTGCAGTACCGTGCCACGATCGATACCTATATGCACTAGTGCTGCCCGCAGCCTAGATTCACTCACCTAGGATAGGTGTAAGAAGGGGTTGCATGACCCAGTTTACATCGGGAAGACGAACGGTGACACCGGGAGCAGAAAGTACATGAAGGAAGCTGCGTGTTAGCCGTCGTTAACCGGGGAGATAAAGAAATATCTACAAATAGACAAGGACAAGTGGTATCCACGTGCCAAAATAGAAGGCACATCTGCATCGTGTCTTGCGCCGATGTCAAAGACGGAAAGGACAATCGTCTAGTTGCTTAAGACAATGGCGAAAGGGTAGCTAGAGGATTGTTGTACTAAATAATTTTCAAATTCAAAAACTACCGTGACACATAAGTCTTCTGACAAGTACATAAGAGAGACAGAGAAGATATAAAGATCGATGAAATTCAACGTATCGTCCTAATGCTTATAGGTGGTTCAGTACGGACAATGCTCCCCTTTATTGTCTCCGCGAGTACGTACACGAGGGTCAGCCAGGACACGACCAATTTTTTTTTTTCGTCCGTAAGAGTCCTCAACTAAGCCGTTTCATTTAGCTAGACGTCGACCTCGGTTTCGATGGATACCTTGATAATTGTACTTCACTGGGTACGGGGTAAGGACATCGTGAGGACAATGTGAGGACAATGACAGAAAGATTGCCGTTGGAAGGGCCAAAGAAGTAATCTCGTTCCGTTGGTGGGATTAGATTGGTCTACCGCGCGCGCAGCCGCACGCAAGTATAGCAGAGTGTGCACGAAAGACTGTCGAGTTCGTATAATGGGAGGAGATGCGTAAAGGAGGATGGGTGGCCAAAAAAGAACAAGGGAGAGTGGGTTGGTACCGTCTAGC
Source organism: Calameuta pygmaea (assembly GCA_031762395.1). Lineage (NCBI taxonomy): Eukaryota > Metazoa > Arthropoda > Insecta > Hymenoptera > Cephidae > Calameuta > Calameuta pygmaea. The sequence goes on along the minus strand of JASANN010000344.1, from coordinate 550,752 downwards.
CGTCTAGATAGGAGAGGGCGAAACCCGCGATTCTCAAGGAATGGGAGATATTCTGAAGCGAGAAGAGCTAGGAGGCATTCCCTACGTCGACGACGTCGGCGTCGATATCAGAGCTGCCGGTGCGTAGACTACGGGACGTTATTGCTGGTGGTGGTGGCGGTAGAGGGGAAAGGAGTTGGCGGAGGAGAAGGACTTGTAACCTCGGACAACCTTCAGACGTCCCGGTTCAAACGCTCCGGCCAGACAACCAAGCAGTGTCAAAGTCCTCATACGAAAACACGCCCGCTGACTCATAGAGGCGCACACGATACGACGACGCACCAGATCTGAATCCAAAAAAAATGTATCTCGTTGCGCATCTTACCCAACCATAACCTAGGACGACGAAATCCTCGTTACTTGTTTATAACCTAAAAAGTATCGAAAGGAAATTTATCGCAATTTTTAAACTTAACGACGACGTACACATTCCGTGTATTTTTTGACAGGCTAGATTAGATCGGGTCGGGTTAACTGGACGTTGTCTCGAGTGGGTCAGGATATAATGCATGGGGTGAATGCGAGATAATGGTACGCAGGTACTCAAGAGTAATCTTAAATACTGAAACGTCGAGGCGTTGACCTTGGCAAGGCACACAGAGACCTCGTGGCGTCGAGTACTACTCCGCAGCACTCTGGGGAGGGGGGAAGGGGGGCTTAACAGAGGGAGGTTGGCGGTTGAGGGTGACTGGGTGGGCCAGGACAACGAATGTCTGGATGGAAACGGAGCTGCACGAAGGAAAGGTCGATATTTACCGGCCTTCCACTCCGGGCAACGACCTACGATCGACCTATCACCTACCCTCTTACCAGTTCTGGTAACCCTACCTACCTATCGTTCCACCGCGATTAGACACTACCATTCTGCTTCATCTCCGACCCTTCGGCACCCTACGCACAATGCAAACTGTCTATTTCAGAAAAATGACAAAGAACGACTATGAGTTACAAATAACGGCGTACAACAGACTTTTGGCATTAAAACAAAAAATCAATTTCCACTGTTTTCTACACATAATCATCGAAAGCAAAGCTGTAAGGAAATCCCCGTGTAACAGGCCATTTTGAATTCTAGGATAGATTGGCGCCATCTACGCGTACCGTTGGCGAACTAACGAGTACGTCAGGTAGGTAAAACGCTAAAATACGTAACGATCAACCAGGGCAACTACCTCCCGTAAAAATTCTATCCAGTGATATCTTATTCTCTCATTGCGTGTATACACGCCTAAAGAGAGCGTTATCTCGCAAGTAAAATCAAGAGAAACGATATCTAGTCCATGAGGAACTAGACTTTGCAGCTGTGCTCTTCTAGACGCGAGGGCAACGCGGCCGGTAAGTATTCTAACTGGAGTCAACGCGGGCCAGTGTTAGGTACGAAAACGAGGCCAAGGCGGAAGTAGCTAATTCTACTCACCAACCGAATAACATCCGCTCTCTTTATGCTCTCTCTGGATGCACGTGGCTCGTACTGAAAACTACGGGAACGCAGAATTCCAAGCGGAAAGCAAACAAAGTCAAGTAATGGTCAAACTTTCCTGCACGCTTTGGCAACGATATCAGACGAGGTTTGCTTGCAAGATTGACAGACGGTTCAAAACACGATAGGTCAAAATTATGATTTAAAACTGACAGGAGATTGATCGTGCAAGCTTTGCGTAAATAATATTGGGCATTTACACGAGAATTGAATTGCAATAACAAATAACGATTCTCACTGACTATACAACCGTTCTCTATGCGTACTCCAATGATAATTATCTACCCTGTAAACTGCAAGCTTCTCTGTAGGTATAGTAGAGAGACGCGGAAGGAACGAAACGAGCATCCGCCGTAGCCTTATTAAGTGCGACACCCGGTACGTGCAGGCATCGTCTCGGTTAGCGCGGGGATGCTATGATAAGTATTATGGATTAAAGTGACTGGCATTCCTAACTGTATCTGCGTAGCTTCTTGAATGGCCTGTGTTCTCACTATGACCATTCGTGTCCTCCATGTCTGTTACGCGTCACGCGATGATACGCAATCTATCTGCTTTCGAAAAAAAAAATGACATCGGTTAGCACGGATTCCAGAATCTTTTTTATATCGTTTTTGATAAAGATTTCTCAAAATTGCGTAACGTCGCTTCTCACAATTAGTAACAGCCCGGCATTACCAATTCTCACAGCTTACCACAGCTATAGCATTACGAATTACGTAAACGAGAAACCCCTTGGATTTCTATAGTCCAGAGGCTCATCGTGGTAAACCATAATATCGTAAATCAAAGTTCCGTTTAGATTTCTGGGGTATGGCGCGAGGGGGATTGGCTACCCTCTCCCTCTCTCTCTCTCACTAACTATACAGAAAGCACCAGGCGAATGATAACAAAGCACATGAGTCTATCTGTCAATTTGAAATTATCAGATTAACGTATACATAACTACAGGAGCTTATTGTGGTATGATTGTCGGTATACATATATAAATATATATGAGAAATACCCAGAATGTACTAGGTAGGTACCTGGCGGTCGCCATTGCACAACGAATTGATAGTCTAGCATAGGAGAGAGGGGCAAAATGAAATTTCAACAAAAATTCGCCCGGCCGAGCGTAAAAATACACTTTCTACCAGGAACTGAACAGACCCGGTTCACCTGAATGACCAGTGTCTTATACACGTGCTAAATGTCACAACGTTGACGCACACTGTTAGCTCACTCCTCGCGACAGTCTTATACATAAAGCCTACAGAGAAGTCTGGCAAGTCAGCATATATGCATTTAATATTCAAACTGATCCGTAGGAAAACAAAAAATGTCATTATCGCACTGCCGACTACGAGAACAAAGGGCGATGAGGATGCGAACGAAGAATTTAATGAGGAAATTGACGTTAATCGATAGAATCTTAAGAAAAAAAAAAATTGCACTTGAGAACGCGTTAAATGACGTATGCAAAGTACGTATACGATCGGTAAAGTAGCGAATTACCGAATAACAATAGTTAACAGTATCGTCCTGGTAAATGGACTTCCTCTAGTTAATCCACGTTCATGAAATTACCGTACGTTCGAATTCTGTTAAAAGGAATTAACATGGAAGAGAAGAGACCGATGTCCGCGTTTTGGCTCGTAGAGCCATGCCGCATTGCCGACAAGGCCGCGCAAGTGGAACAGCCCCAGATTCAGCCAGACATTACAGATCAGACATCAGTACCGCAGAGTAAATTTGGGGTCAATTTTGAGTAAATACAAAAAATTATACGAAGACGAAATATCGAAGACGGCAGCGTAATAAAATGTTCGGAACTGAAAGATCGAGAAAGAAAAGACACGAAAGAAATTCACAAAAAATTTATCTTCTCAGAAATTACACGGAAAAACAAAACTCCATATGCGATAGGTACGACGCCGTAACACGATCGTGCTTCACGACGACTCCATAATCAACGATTTCGTTACTTTTAACAATCCGTACTCATTATCTCCTAGAGACTTGAGAATCCTTGACCCACCCGGACGAAGTAAAGGTCCACGGTAATTCCTGGGAGCCATGGAGGCGACTTGGAGAGACATCAAAGGCCGTCGCATTAGCATCGTTAACCTCGTTAACGTCGTCCTAGAGCAACGTCGCGGAAGTGGCATCGGAAGTCAAATTAGTGTACGAGAGATTGATCAAATTAGAAAAATAATAATAACACCGATACATCCATATGAAAACGCCACGTGCACCCGCCCCATCCGGAATATATGAGACTGATCATTTTGTCAAACTTACCCCCATCACAATTTTTCTACGACTCTCTATCCTATTATCAGCATAGACTAGCAGGACACCCACATTATATCTAATGTGATACCTAAATTATATCAGCCTATCGCGTATGACAGACGCACGTAATCAGCACGATAGTAAATAAAGGATGCTTTCCATGCAAGCGATAGCTATGGGATCAGATTAGTAGACGCTAGTAAAAACAACTGCACACCTCGACCAGCTGGAAGCTCGCCACGTGTTATACAAATATTTCCTAAGCGTAGCCAACTTCAACATGCGCAGCATGAAACAAAGCGTTTACAATAATGATATCCTAGCGCTTCGCGATCTCGCCCCCCCCCCACCCCCTGGTGTCACGAGAAACGTCAAGAAAAATTATTAGGGATCTTGCACAACGCGTACTCAAAAGCGTCGACAAAAGATTTTCGTCCTTCCTTTAGACAGGTGTGAGCGTGGCTGCGGTCAATTAGAGACGTTTAGCTCGGTCGACTTAAGCCGAGTACACATTTTGCCGCCGTCTACGCACGTCTCGAGACTCACAAATGTACCAAGCGAAATATACGTAAGAATTAAGACCTCTTATTACACAGGGTCGTTCAGTTCAAATATAGTAGAGTCCACACCCGATAGCTCTCGTATGACCGATTAGACTCGACCATCGAGAAAGTTTGAAGTTGAATTCAAGAAAAAAACGCGGGAAATTTTAAACAAGTGGCGTCGAAGCGACAATACAAAAATATATCATGGCTTTACATTCGAATTCAAGTATATTCATACGCGCGATTGAAAAATATCACAAGGGGTGGAAAATGAATAAAACTTTTTTCTTTTAAAGCCAATTTAATAACCCTGTAAATTTTTCTTATAATCAGCTGAACCATTTTGGTTAGTCAACTCCAAGACCATGCACCATATGGTTTATTAGTCGAGAGCGTATGCGGGCAGGTACTGTAATACAATTTTGAAACGGTAGAGTAATAGAAGCTTCTCGTGTAGCTACTACAGTGTACGTACCAAAATATATATATATATATATATACACACTCCTGTTATCGAAGCCGCTAACTCGCTCGATCGAATTACAGGAATGCATTTAATTAACGACGATGCCGTCGGCCATCAGTTATCATTATACCTGGTGAATGGTACTCGCATTAATTTTATCTTCGAATCAGGACAACGGTATTCGATGAACGATTACATAACAGATAACAGTTGAAAAGGTTTCGTTGAAACGTGAATTTTCATTAGGATAGGCCTGTCCCTATGTATAACGAAAGGTAAGTAAATGCTGGGGTCGAGTGTATTTGTTTGGGATACGTTTTACGGTTAAATTGTTTATGGGTTTTTCTAATGAGACTAAGAAGGATCGATCGATATATGTGTATATATATATATATATATATATGGGAATATAACTAATCCGAAAACGCACGGAATGACAAGACAGAAGTCGAGCGTGAAGCAGCCATAAAGCCGCAAGTCTGCAAGAGGTTAGGTAGCCAAGTAAAGTACGGTTAGTTTCTCCCCGGATGTGCAATGGCCTCCTTCTCGCGAAGCGGCCTTGCCTGGAATGTACATTTTCTGCTGTTTCTGTTTGGTTTCGATTCGAATCGATGCACCTTTCACCTACATGCCGCACGTCTCGCGAGAAATTGCAGACTCAGACTTTAGCACGCCCTTTAATCGCTCCTGGTAGATCTTGCGTATTCGCGATAAAACGAAAGAGGAGGAATAAGAGGAGAATGAGACGGCACCGTGTGAAGGGAGCATAATACGATAATAAAGTTTCACGTAAAAGAAAATTCCCACAGGACTGCAGGTGTCTCGCGTAAAATTGAACAAACTTTCCAAGTATCTGATGAATCGTACTTGGGAAATATAAAAAAAAAAAAAAAAAAAAAAATCTCAATGACGCCACTGTAGAGCCAAGTTGCAAGGCTGCCAGAACGGAATGCGAATTGCGACGTCGTCGCTTCCCGTTAACCACTGGCGTGAAGTCAGCGTCGTCGTCCAGGTACAGCGAGTACGAAGCATTGACTTGAAAAATATTGTACGCAAAAACGAACGAGCGGCAGTAGGGACGAGTTACGATTTTGTTTTTTTCACGTTTTATGGAAAACCATAGAGTACGTAGCGGTCGGGACCTTGGGTCGTATCGATCAATTGGGTTAAAAATACATTAGCCTTCTCAGAGATCCCCAGAGGCTAGTAATGCAGTAGGGGATCACGAGAAGAGCTGGTGTTATCTGAATAAATTTTTGCGTGGATATTTGTTTGATTCGAATATCAAAAGCCCGACTTGGTGATTACTGTTTACGGCTCATCGAAGTATAAATCATCGCCGGATACTTATATCCCTTGAACATAACCTACAAATACAAAAGAGTCTTGCTTTCGGATGGATTTAATTTACTCTTGCGTCTAGAAAGCTGTGAAAATAGCATTAAATCAACCCTATGGCACGACCGTTACTACTCCCATCTAACAGTGAAAACTAGAACCCTCTACTGACGAGACAATTAACTCTGTAGGTAATGCAGTCTGTCACCCTGTTATCCCTCGACCAAGTTTCGCATAACAAAATTAACCACGTATCCGAATCGAATGCAGGTCGGATGCAAGCAAATTTAATGTTTCAATTAAAATTTGCCACACATACTAATACGGTGCAGTCTGTTGGTGAAGTGCGAGAAAGTGTAGTGCACACGTATCATTGGTTTGAAAATTTCCAACAGTTCAATTGGCTTTTGGTGTGCTCTTTCAGATTGTGAAGTTTAAAGTGTCATTTCAACGCAGCAACTAGGCACCGAAACTTATTTATTCTCAAAATAAGACAACTTATCCGAAAAATTCGACATTGCGAGCAACGTAGCAAAATTTGAAAATATCCTTGAACAATAAACGTTAAAAATAAAGAGCCACGAATAAAGTCAAGTGATATTCACCAGGTAAAACCAAACGTCATTCTACGAAATCGAGTAAAAGTACAGGAGGGGAGAGAGGGCACGTGTTGGCCGTACCATGCGCGACGCTACTATCCGTATAAAAAATATCATTCATCGGGAAGAACCTAGCATATCGTGACAGAGGATCGTCCCCGCAGCGATTTGTATGACAAGACCGCGATAAGCATAGATTATATAAAAATTCTCCAAATAACCACCGACTAAAGAAACGCGCGAAAAATTAAAAATAACGTTAAAAAAAATAATACACAAATGTCGGTAAAAGAAAAAAAGTTTGAAAACGAGCGATACCGACCGTCAAACTTGCACGATGCAAACTGACAACACGTAGACAAAGGGGAGCAAATCAAGACGGGTATGTAAATACAAAAAAATTCGCATATACTGCCCGTGCAAGTCGCATTGTCCCCTAAAAGGTTAAACAGTTCGCTAGCCTAACCCGAAATTAAGGATAAACCTCAACGATTAAGAAATAATCGCCAAGTAGACTCACCCAAGAGACTCGACATTTCCTCGATGTTAAATTGGCGTCCTCGTGCAGGAACGTAAAAAAAAAGAGCGACGTGGGTTTCAGTAAAAAAGCACGCCGATCGCTGGCATGTTTATCGGCGACAATCGCCCGTCACCGGCTGATTTCTCTGCGTCAATCTAAATGCACAGTCACATCGGTCCTGACATAGAATTCACCGTCGTCACGTGTTCCCGCGAAAGAACCTAGTGCAACCCGCCCGTCCTAACGGTCCGTTAAAAATGTTTCTTCTCCTTTGAAAATGCCTCCAAAATAATTCTCACGCCCAACGACAACAATCACTGACCGAGCACGTCAAGTTTCCTTATTGACGCGTATGTATTCCCGACGTATCCATAGACGTTGGTCGTCTTATTAATAAAAAGAGCTTTCGGCAAATTATATAACCTAGCTACACGGGCCGCCGGCTCGATGTTTTCTGTCGAGTTAGTACACACGTAGTCACTGGCTAGCCGTCCGTTCGCTGCAACGCGCCAGTATACGTTTCTCCCGTCTGCGTCTTCTTCGCGAAGCCCCGATTATTATGTACAAGGAGATCACAATCACCGTGAGACAAGAGCACCAAAAGACACCAAACGACGATTCGAAAAACCGCGTAGTGTCAACCAACCGCACGAGAAAATCGACGAACGTTCAACACTGCCTACCAGTAACTGAGGAAACATCCACGACGACACGACTAGCACTACGTTGAACTCTCGTATCTTCGCGGCTGTATATATCACCGAATCTCAGTTATTACTCGCTGTGCGTACTCGTCGTCACAGCTGCTTTTCGTACGCGGCTTAGCATATGCTTGGTCGACACTAAGTTATCGAGTGCACCACGTTAACTGTCAATCGCACGTCACACACTGAACACGTTCCTAGAATTCCTCGTGCGACAATTCGTAGCTCCTTCGCGGAAGGGGTAATTGGGCCGGTCTCTGTCGGTAATTAAAAGAAAAAAGAAAAAAAAATGTTTCCACTATACCCCCGCGTCCACAAGAATTACCTTCTGGTACGTGGTGTAATAGAGTGGCAGTGGTGTCTAATCTCGCCGATCACAGACTACGGTTCTTCCCCAAACGCGGAACAGACGTCGACCAGATCCGTCGGGACTGTCACTCGAGCGAAACGACTTAGACGCTGACGCGATTCGCGTTAACAAAACTCGAGCTACTTTTCCTAGTTTACCACTGTCGGTACGCCGAACGCGAATGACAAGACAGACGAAACGAGAGGATAGACGTGTGTACCGTGTGGCTTGATTGCCACATGTACACGGACTACGTGCAACCACTAGCCGAGGTCGAATTCGGGCGTCTTCGTGAAACCTCGGACCTCGCTAGCTGTGCCACTCTTGATACTGCCTGTCTCTCTCTTACACGCTGTCCTTTCCTTTACGAAATCGCCTCCCTCCTTCCCTATCTCTCACTTTCTCTCTCGCTCCCACCATCTTCGTCCCTGGGACGTTTTCGCGCCGTCCGTCTCTCTCGCACTCGCGCGCTCGGCTCGCCGGCATGACGATCGTCACGCGAAAGCATAGACCAGGAGAACGGGACGACGGGAGGGGGTACAATTGACTGGAGTGGGAAGGAGGCCGAAGTAACTGGCTGTGTTGTGTGGAAGTACGAGAGAGATAGGCCGTTGAATTTTTCACAATTAAACGGGATCGGCTTTCACGTAAGTGCGATTGGCGCTAATGACTTATTAAAATTGCTACTCTCCAAACCGCCTTTGATCCTCATTAGCAGAGATGTGCGTTGTTTAACGGCGAGGGTGGATCTACCGAGTCGTGGGTCTTCGCGCGAATATTTGAAACGCGACAGTGGCGCCATCGCTGTCACTAACGAAAGTTCGAACTGCCGCAGCCTCTCATGCTTTCTTGTAGTTGTTTCAAGCAAGGTCAACACTTTTGAGGGAACGACTATTCATGTGCTTAACATTCCGAACCTCCTTTGAAGTGTCTGCTCCTAAAATATATACAGGATATAGCCGTACAGTGCGAAACCCTGACGGTGTCCTTTCCGAGAAGTTGCATGGGTTTCCGTTATTTCTTTATGGAAGAATTTTCATTTCACTCAAGTTTGTACCTTATCTATCGAGCAGCCAGGCGTGCAAGGTCTTATCGGCTGGTGCCAGATGATAAAGGTCGTCGTACGCGATGCCTTTTGCGCGTGGACTGCTTGTCTCTCGGGCATGTCTTCGGTTTGAGAATACAAAAGCCCACGCGACGAAGCTTAAATATTTTTAAATAAAACAAGAAATTCCTTACCGATAACGATTACGGTTATGCCGATGACTATCAATATTTATACAACATACACTCCTGGCTAGCTAGGCTTATCCATGTCAGTCCTACTTTATTCAGATTTTCTATTATAACGAATGCTAAATGCAATCGCGCAAATTCCAGTCATGTAAAAGCAGTTATTCACGGTATCGCACGGTATTTATTGGACATTGAATTTAAAGTACAGGGTTAACCGGGCACACGACCACATATCGCCGACACAAAGCACCGAAAGAATAAGCAGGATCATTAAAAACGAAAGTATGAATAAATTCCATCAAATCGATTGACAGTTATACATATTATTCGTTATACAATTGTCATTAAGGAATATAGGTAGCCAGAGATGCTCAATGATTCCCGAGGGTATTGTCAAATCTCACATAAAAGCGGATACGAGATCCGTAAATACACATTGACAAAAACGAAGGATAATTATATCGAAGAGTTACAGTGACAAATCTGGCGTTTCCCTTTACTGGAATAATTTTTCGACAATGGCATTTGCCTTCCATTGTATCCAGGTATATATCTTTTCGCCATTCACTATTGTACGCCTGCATCCCATCTGTCTCCCGCGTGCGACCGTCCGTTTACTGGGTGTCCAAAATTTCGTGACTCACCGTTCGAACGATCGTCGTCCAAATAAATGAGATAGAGCGAAATCCCACTCACTGGCCAAATATTACAAAAGTTGTTACAGTTTATATCCCGTAACAATAACAGCATTATTTATTGTATTGACGTTTTGCGTATAACTAAATGTCGAAGCCTTGCATTGAAACTTTTATATTTCCTATTGTCAAAGTGCACGAGAGTGTGATCATTATGTATAATTAGCCGCAAGTGCTTGGCTCTTGTTCCAGTACGAATATAAGACGCGTAATGAAACGCAAGTGGCACGGTCTCCACCCAATCTACATGTTGCCATTCGTGCAGGAATTTCTACCGAATGGTATTTTCAAGTACGTCGAGAGAAAAGAATAAAAAGAAGGTACCAACCAGTGAGAAGGCCTTTGCGTCTCTCAAAACTGCGTATATAAAGGTCAGCCCAATGTGCGTAGTTCCAATTAACGGTAAAAAGTTCATAAAGCATGGCAGAACTTTTCTCTGGAATTATCCTAGGTAATACACATTTGGCAGAATACAGATAATGGGGGGGGGGGGGGGCAAGTCCTCAAATTCACATCAGGATACTTCTTGAAAAAGCGGCAGGATTAGTGGAAGAAAAATAAAATACTAGATAGAAAAATTCGACCAGAGAACCGGAATTTAGTAAGGTAAACGCTCAATATCTGAATGGCGGAACTGGCCAGGAGACAAAACTGGGATAATTGCAAACCGTTTCATGGCTTCAGTAATCCTATTAATGCGGTTTTGTCGCAGCTCGTAAATGACACCAATGACACGTATTTGCGTCTGCTGTCTCTCCGCTCGTGTCTCTGTACGGCCTGATGACGTCTCGCCGGGAAATTCACCCACGGGCGCCACTGAAAGTAACTACAGGATCTCGGTCGATAACATACCGACACTGTTGACATAGGGAATGGTATTCAGGAGCAATGGACACTGGTGTTATACAGAAATGAATCATTGAACTATTTTTCCTCTTCCTTCCTTTTCATTACAATACACTCTTCGCAGAAAGTTATTGAGAATGTTTGAGGTAAAATTTGCAAGTGGCAGATGTTCACTTTTAACCGTGACTAGCATCTTTTACCTGGACTATATCGTGGGTGTTTGCGAGCTATTATTAAAAATCTTAAAGGTCCCTTTACCGGTGACTATGGTTAGACCCTCCATAAAGTTAGATTTGCAACATGTCTACGTGTCACGTTTGGATTGTGACGTAAGGGTCCACTATTCGACAGAATGATTCGGAAAAGTGAAACAAATAATCTGCCTAGGCAGTACACTGATACGCAGAGGGTTAATATGCGATAATTAAGCCACTCAGGTAGGAAGGTTTAGGAATTTCGGCTGGAACGCAGAAAGAAACGGACAAATATAACCTGCAAATTTCCACGAACGCTTACGCCGTGAACCATTTATATTAGAGTAATTATTTAAAAGAATGTCAATGTAGCAACGAAATATTATACAGTTGCTCTGTTTGCCAATTTCACGAGATACTTGAAGATCTTTCAAAATGTTTATCCTGCACCGATTAGTCATATTGAAGTGTTTTTGAGTTTACAAAACAATTAGGTTGTAGATACGTCAAGAACATTGCATTTTACACTTCATTTATATAAAAAATATTCCTCCATACTTTACGACAATGTAATGTGTATCTGTACTTAACCTTAAAAAAGCTTACTGACGTATTTCCAAATGCTTAATGGCAAAATATTCCACGTGTTTTCCTCTAAAAGTGGCGCAGTAATAAGTTCCTGTGTAAAATGCACGCGCATGCAGCCTAACCTAAATTCACGAGTGAGCGGATATACGCGGGAGGAAGGATTCAAAAGAAAATGAAAAGAAATGAAGTATAGATTATACAAAATGAAATAAAAAGAAGAAACGTGCTCTTTGCAACGAGAAGAAAAAGTATACCGGCAGTACTACAGTAGGTAATAAGTATGAATAAAGAACAAAACTTACCGGCATGCGGCACGAAGCGCGGGGCGTTACTTGTAACTACAGTGTTGTAAGACTGTTGTGAATGAGGTACGCCAGGTTGGTTAACGTGCTGCTGTTGCTGATGATGTTGAGGATGTTGCTGGTGGTGATGCTTCCCTTTGGTCGGCATGCTCATCGCAGGCGTAGCCCTCCCTTTGAGCTATCCGCTACCTTGAAAGCTTGCCAGCCACGGCCCACTGGGGTCCTCATAGGGAGGTGATTTGTCACGATAACGGAAGTCGAACACAGCCCAATCACTGACCACCTTCGACGTATAAGAAAGCTCTAGATCTTCGGACGGGAATACCTCGTGTCTCGTACCGCACCAACAGTGCACAAATGGCAAACAGTGTCGAGCACCTCGCTATTGGCTTATGACTGTCTCTACCGTGGCGATATCTTGCACTCTGACTATATTGCCTTTTTGCTTGCTTTCTCTCTCTTTCACCCGTTCCCTGGTAGCTGCTCCTTGGTTATAGATTTGCTCGCTCACTACTGACTGCTGATTCACTTTTTCTCTCTCTCTCTCTCTCTCTCTCTCTCTCTCTCTGCTTCGTACCACTGACACTCGTTGTCTTACTACACCTCTTCTTCTCAGAGTGTCTCTCTCAAGTTGCTTTCGCAGGGTTATTGTGGTTAACAAACACGCCGATTCGACCATGCACAAACTGCGTACAAAATGTTCATCATTCTTCGCGATTAATATCCATCAAGTTCTTGACAAACGGCAGCCGGATTGTTTTCTAACGAAAAAAAAAGACGTGCACGCATTGAACGACCGGACGCACGCCTCCTCTCTCGCTAAGGATTGCACTCAACTCGACACGCTAACCACGCTTACCAACTAACCTCAATGATTTCCCGCTCTGAACGAGCAACAAGCTCCGTTCACAGTAGAGCGAAAACCAACACTGGTTGGCATGCGTGTTCTTTTATTTTTTTAGGTTTTTTCTCAAGAAATCAGAAAATTTTTGTACGACGCAAGCTTTACCAATTACTTATTCATTTTGAATTGCGATACCTGAAAGAAATTAGGATGACGTGGTGGTGTAGATAACAATGTATTTTTACGATGTTTTGTATGATGATAACTTACGAGACTGACGGTAAACTCGGGTAAGGCGTTACCACTCAAGTATTTGAGTATTTAAAATTTGAACAAATTCATAACAAATTGTCTTAATAACAATAGGGCGAATAGAAAATTTAAGAGACAGTATGATTAAACTAAATGCGTAAATGTCTGGTTGATATACGACTGCAAGGCCGTCGGTAAAGCTTGTACTAAATAACATTTTTTTTTTAAATATCCGTGTGACTAGCGTCGTATATTATATTCTGAACGTTATTGTACGATTGACCCAGAGACAACTTACGGTATTAACGAAAAATATTTTTTATTATTGTTACGGAGTTTTCGTAATGACACACATTTCTTAATGAGTATCATCGTCATATTTGAAAAGACGCGCGTTTATTTCGATGACTTGCACGATACGACTGGGGATAACGATAATAATATCGCGTCATCGGACTAAACATGTAATGGCAAATAAACAAGGAATATTCATTGGCCTTATCAGCTGACGAATATTCCTATTACCTTGATTGTATTATAAATACGATCGAGAATCTAATATAATTACTAATCCACTGTATGCAGATGTAATTTGTGTATTAATAAAGTGGAATGGTAATTCTTACCCGTTACTATGACTTAGAAATTATCGTTTTGACAAGTACATCCGAACGACGTAACATTCTCTCATATTTTCCTTTCAACACTTCTATACTGTGTCGACTGGCCACTTTAAACACGACAACCTTACAGTACCTTGGCATGTAAAACTGTTTTGATTAACACAATACCGGAACCTGTGGATATTACTTTTGTAATTATTATAATTACACCACGCGTGTCTCTGCGCGTTTTCACTTTTGCGAGAGCTACGCATGCACTGCCATCTGTTTCTATTCTTAGCCACTATTGCCGGTCGGTTCTATCACTGCTATTCTATCTGTCAAATAAATAATAATTTCATCATTTTCTAGAAAATCATATTTTGGGGTCTTGATATCATGATTCTTTAATGACGTTGTTGTAGGTTTGCGTCTCTTGTAACGAGGTACGTGGTAGTCTCTCCAATTCAAAAGATTCTTGTCAGTCTTTCATGTTTGTACCGGGTTTCTGAGCCACCATGAGCTCTCATGGAAAAGTGGAGACAGATAGACTCAAGAAGAATCTTGAGGAACAACTTGATAGACTCGTGCAACAGTTGGAGGATCTGGAGGAATGCAGGTACACTTTCGAAATAGATATTTTTACGTGGTAGTAATTATATAGCTTATGTAATCTGTTCGTTACAGGGATGAATTGGATACATCCGAGTATGATGAGACTAAGGCAGAGACTATGGAGCAACTTCGAGAATTTAATGATAGCTTACAGCGAATGATCTCTGGAGATATGACTTTAATTGATCAGTTGGGAGCTATGCAGCTCGTACGTTTTCCTAGTTTTGCTCTGTTTGTTGTATGTATTTGTTAAAACTTCACTTTCACTAGATTTTTTAAAATCTTCGAATACAGGCTACCCAGGCAGCAATCAGTGCAGCATTTAAAACACCAGCAGTGATCAGGATGTTTGGTAAGAGGGAACCAGGACAACTAAGGGAACGTTTGTCTCATATTGAGAGAGACTTTAAACTGGGAAAGATTACTAAAGAGGCAAGTGACCGACAACGTGGTGAAATTTTGAGTGCTCTCAGACAACTTGGAGAAAAGTTGGAACAGTCCGAATTACAATTATTGGAAAGGTTGTCTCTAGGTAATGTGGAAGCTACGAGTTTTATACAAGTGAGTGAGAGCACAGAGAAAGGGCAAATAGCATTGGCCATGGCCAGTAAGGAAGTAAGAGCTAATCAGGGTATGTGAAATTTTTCAATGAAAATTACTTTATGTTTACCCATATGCATCGCTGAGCTTTTATATTATATTTTAAATGTTCTTGAATCATTTCCCATTGGAGAGTAGCTATTGCACAGTGTTTTTGTATTCATCCACTATGCATCAATATTATTTTAAATGTCTAAGTATGTTAAATACTTAATAAATTGAAGAACAATATAAATTTATTTAGATTTTTTTATGAGATATATGTTAAAATCTTATAAAATAATAGTATAGTACATTGTAATGAATTTTTTCACCCGGTGTTTTATTAAATATAAACAATACAGATGCGCAACAGATTTGTTCTTTGATACAGCTCTGTGTAACACTGATATTAAGATTATAGGAGCCAGTAGAGTCAAAGTAAAATCTTGACGTGGTATGCAAATGCAAACCACCAATTTCGATCCCTGAGGGAACATAGCATTGTTTGTCAAAATACAAATATCCCTCTTGAAATCTAATTTATTCGAATCGGCCATATGGATATTTTAATGATAATATAATAATATTTTACAGGATTATAATACACGTCACAGTTACGATATTTTCAATGTGTTCGCAACGCTCTTTACACCGTACAGTCTAATAATACTTACACAGCTTACACGTTATAAGGCTGACCTCTTATTTCGTTAACTTTTTATTATATCCCACGTTAATTACCAAATTTAACAATGAAAACATA
The DNA here is from genome assembly GCA_031762395.1 of Calameuta pygmaea. NCBI lineage: Eukaryota > Metazoa > Arthropoda > Insecta > Hymenoptera > Cephidae > Calameuta > Calameuta pygmaea. The sequence continues at coordinate 534,916 of JASANN010000344.1, read as the reverse complement.
AATACCACTGGCGGCGCAATGAATGATACTTTGTGACCAGTTAGATTCATCAGAACTAATAGAGGTAGACGTTGGTATTCTTCATCTGTATTAGATTCTGACTGCATTCGATTTAAGAAAATTGCATTCTTCACAATTTAAAATGGCAAAGTATCGTTCATTGCTCTGTGTACTGTCCATACGTTAACAGAAAAAACATTCAATTATGACCAGTTGGTACTCCAGCTCGTAGATATACGAACCAGATGGTCGATAAGTTATGTTTTAATTTACAAGGTGCCCCTTTTCAATGGAACGTGATCTTATTAATGAAAAACGAGTGCAAGTATCAAATCCTCTCACACCTACTGTATTTCCCTCTATTGATATAAAGAAAACATCACAATTGATGTGGACCTACAACTGCTGATTGTACAGAAGATGACTTATACTGAGCGATTAATAATCCGGGTAAAAGTTATCAAATAGTTGTATTGCATTTAATGTAAGTAGTATATACTGCGAGCACTGTTTCGATTAGTTCTCTACGGTATTCTATGCAGCTGCGAATTACCCTATGATTCCTTGAATTCGGAATGGCAAATAAATCCCCGAACATAAAAAAAAGAAAAGAAGAAAAACCAACTCTATCACTGAATATTAGCAGCCAAAATCTACTGCAATATTACTTGACAGATGCACTAATTAAGTTAAATATAAGAACACTTGCAAAAACATATTTACAAGTATCTCTATGACTTACAGTACTAAAGAGATATCAGGAGTGTTCAAAGGGATCAAAGATTAAGCAAGTCTATTTCTAAAATCAATATGAAGTAAGACAGTCCCATGAAATATATTGATTCAAAAGGATAAATGATTAGCAGGCGACACTGTAATTAAATTCTTTCACGATGAACAAGAAATCGGAGATCCATGATAGTACAATAAAAATAGTATTAAGTAATAATTTCGAGTTCTGTATAAATGTTTCTATAAGGTAAAGAGAGTAAGTGCTTTCTAGATAATATCTCAGAAAATCTGAATTATTCAATCATAGTGTCGTCTTAATAGTAATTGTTTTCAATATGATGTTTAAGTAAAATGTAAAAGCAAGTGGGAATAATGTAGGAGGTGTAGGGTGTACTGTCTTCGAAAAAAAAATAAAACAAAAAACGTCATGTCCTATACGAAAACAATAAATGTGAGTAAACTATTGTATTAATAATGAAGACATTATACCATATTATAGTATATCCATTTGGTTTCCGTATATTTCGGCTAAGAGTGTTGGATAAAAGAAAGATATAATCCACTTTAATAGGACTTATGATTAAAACGATTAAATTCTACTCACCTAGAGCTGGGAGCGAGAAAAAATGCGATACATAATTCTCTTTCGGAGAGGATGAGGTACGCGCTTTTGACAGTCAGTGTGCTTGAAGGAATCGTACAAAGGTACTCGAGTTACGTGTCGGTATTATTAATGTATAAGGTGCTTCTACCGTAGGATTAACGAATCGCCATTTATCGTGGTCCAGTAATCCAATGGATTTTATTCTTGCGCTTGTCATAGGTAACACATGGTTAGCGCTTACGACGGCAGACTCTCTTATGTTCTCGTTGCCAATGTACCTGTTGACAGTCGGTGCTGCAGTAAGCAGTATTCCAGCAGCAGTGATATATTGCCTCTGCCTCACAATTATAACACTGTAAGAAGAAAGGATGCGTATGATTATTAATCAATATTGGTTGATCAGAGTACAGATGAGTTTATATATAAATTTATCATGTTATGCTTACCCATTGCTTTTTCTTGATTTCTGATATGACCTGTTGATGCTTATCGGTGAGCTGCCGCATCTCTTTGGCGTGTTCAGCTTGCAGTCTTTCAAGTTCCTTACACTTGTCGAGCTCCAATTCACGACGGAGTTTCTCAAGCGCAGTGTTCGTCGGCTGATCCGATGTTCTACGTTCCCTCTTCACCTGGAAATTATCGTAAGACTTCCCCTGTGATGAATTTTTTTAGATGAACGTGCTATACTGGTCCAGGTATCATTATAAGATAACAAAGCATTCGTTTTATTTACCTTGGCAGGTAGAACTTCTGATTGAATTTGCTCTGTTTGAACCAGGACGCACTTCGACCTCGGTTCCTGGCTACTGGATGTTACCATATCCTCCTGGGAACCTTCCTTCTTTAAACCCTGAGGACACGTACTCGATATCTCCCTCGCAGGTTCATCTTCGGCGACTGGTAAATACGGCACTTGTCTCTCTTCGCTTCCTGTCCTGCTTTTCGAGCCTTCATCTTTGTGATTTGTGCCTTCCGCTCCTGGCTGCGTCTCAGAATGTCCGTCTGTACTTAGACGTTCTACTTTTACTCTTAAATCTTTGAAAACTTGCTTCGCCACACTAGGACTGCTTGGTGAGCTTTTCGAACCTGGTGATTCTATGTTTCGTATTTTTGCAGGCTTCGGACCGTCGTTGTCATCGAATGCGCATAAGTCGAAGTTTCCCTTTCCAAGTTTCATTAACAAATTCTGGTGGTGCTTCAACTCGTCAAACGCTCGATTCCAGGCGGATGACCTTTTGATCTAAGCAAACAAGATCTTATATCATTCAAGAGCTTCATTATTAATTCATTATGATTTTGATATTCGGGTGACTCGGAAGGGGAACTTATTAATGCTCATTATCGAATGCATACCTTAATTTCTTTCCATTTTCCCTTTTCTGAAGGCTATGCAGAAACAAGTTGTTATAGAAATCAACATTAGTTGATTTTTGGTTATTTCTAAATCAATTCAGTCTACGAGGGTAAAATATGGCTCTACGCTCAACCTGATTTGATGGTCTCAAAATATATGAATACATGAAGTTGATTTGTAACACAGTATTCATTAAGGATTCATATGATATCCTATTCAGTATTGGAATAGGATTACATCTACATACCTGTAAACTTTGCAGACTGACATTGATAGGGCGTATGAATAGCTTCTCAATATTTGCCCTCATATGATGACCACCGAAGAATCTGACGTCATACAAGTCATTGTTAACTTGCATGACCTTAGCTGGCCAATATGGGTATCCTTTTTGCTTGGCATAGACTAGCTGATGTGGAGGATCACAAGGTATACAGAACCACATCTTCTCCGCCTTTTCATTAGATATTCGATAGCAGTCGGCACATCGTCGTATTTCTTGAAGATCATAACAACAGTCTTGATACATTGTAACGCCCATTTCTGATATCACGCTGTGCTCTGAGTAATCACATAGAGAATCGGTCATTTAGCAAAGTACGCATACCTCGTGCGCCATAGGTGGTTTATGCATGGGTATAATAAACGCACCCCATTGATTCAGGGAATACCAAATGACTTACCACCATGATACACAATAATATTATGCAAAATATTGTGAGCATCTGCTTGGAATTCTGCAAGGTTCTTGTACTCCTTACGACTAGTTTTCGAATCCATAATGGCGAGATCCATGTGATTTTTAATTAATACACCAGGACGCCAAGCATCCTCTCCTTCGCTGACCCAGGTAGATCCTGAGCATCCTCCTTGAGGAGTGACCACTGGAGTATTATCAAACACAATTGTCCTGTTGGTGATCTCGGTAGGAAGTTTAGCCTTGAGATGTCCACAAGTAAAACGAAGTATATGATTCAAGTCCACCTTGTCATTATAGCTGTCGTTATTTATATGCTGTGAAACAATAGTCAATCGATTAATATTTTTATCATCGGGAACATATCATTTATTGATAAAACTTACACACCTCACAAAAATTGCAGTACTTCAACTCCGGATTAGCTGGAACGTGGCAGTCAGAATGGAAGACTCTATGACATTGCTGGCAGCACTCGACTAATCCTGCCTCCTGGCACTTGCAACAGTACCAATCGTGTCCATCGTCTTGGACAGGATCAATGGGGAGTCTATAACTCTCCTGTTCAAGACCATTCTTGGATGGTGCTTTCTTTAAAAAGACTAAACCATCTTCCACAGCCTTATTCAATTCCTGCTGCGCAGCATGTTCTGTTATACCATATACACGTGCCAAATGCCGTACAACCCTATCATTACTGGGTAAACTTCTTTGGTGTATGGTGATCTTTATGGCATCCCATATGCGCTGGGTCATGTAAGGATTGGTCCTGCGACGTACAGACATCTTATCCTTAGACGTACTGAAACAGAGACAAGAGAGATTATTACAAATAATACTTTTAAGTGATAGCAAACAAATATCTCATCTCACAATCAGTCACGCCAGCATGCTTTGCTATCAATGGATTAGTAATTTTCTCCCCTGCCCCTATATCTGTTCATACTTTACAGTTAAGGAAACTGTTTGCACAGCGATGGAAGACCCTCATATTCTACATGAAATAATGCCCACATGTCCGTTGTTACTCTGTTATACCCACATATGTCACCGGGACTTCATCCAGAGTACTTGGGACTACAAATCCAGGAATATTCATAATAGTTACATCGTGTAATTTTTGCCAATAATCAATAGTGTTCTTGAAAAGTCATTTTTTGGATATACAGAACATAACACAGTGCAGAATAGGCTTGTGAGATGCATTCAATGATATTGGGTGCTGCTGGTTACTCTTTACTGCTGTCCAGTCTGGTAACTTTAATAGTGTTAATTAGAAAGGGACTCAGACAGTATAAAAGAACTCCTATGTATGTACTCTCCACGTCAGACGTACTGAGTTCAATGTTTACAGCGATATTACTACTACTAAATCAGCTTAAGGTGCTTAATGGGATACCGTATAGTAGTGAGGTCAACGATACGAATGACAATCGCACATTGCTCCTACGAATGACAAACGAAAAAGCGTACCAAGAAACGCTTCAGCAGTTTCATAAAATATACAACAGCAATCAGTCGGATGGTGGCAATTTTAATTCATCGGCTTCATCGACATGCACCTTCCATCACGTTATTATGCATTACGCAATGTTTCTGGTACCTTTTGCCAATGCATTTCTATCGCTCTTAAGTTTCTTCATGCATTCTAATTGGGACATAACGTGCACGGATAACAGATGTTTGCAATTAATGGAATTGCAAAAAAAGAATAAAAATAACATAAAACAGGATAGGAGGTTGTCTCGGGATTCTGTAACCAGAGAGAATATTCGGGGTACAGTTTTGAACGTCTTTAATGAAACGAAAATAGCCAAATTAAAAAATGACAAAGGTAGTCTCACCAGTCTGAGTGTTATAAGTCAATGGATTGTACCTGTACTCCTGACGGCAATTTTGCACTTTTCCAAAATTCAGGACATGAGCAATGTGCGGGATGCGAAGGATACGGAATGCGTTTTCACTGTGAATTTTCCATTTGAAAATTGTTATGCTATTACTGGTCCTATGGAGTTTGCATCATTATCATTGGAAGAGCACACTACACCCGTGGATAACGATTATATTGGAAGCGATGAAACGCTCAGATTATCCAATCCAGATACTAAAGAAACAGATGCTGTTGTGTCAAGTGTGTACAAGCTTATCCAATCATTGATTAACGAGACAGAAGATAAATTTACTAGCGAAAAGTCCTCCGGTTACTTTGATACCTCAGAATTGTGGAATGTCACAAAATATTTTGATAAAGACAAAGCCGAAAAAGGAGTACAGAGTCAACGATATACTGTTGTCAAGAATGGTACGAGGCCTAGCGACAAATCGATTTTAAGTGGCAATAAAATTGTTACTAAGACGTCAGAAGATGATACTACATTGGCAACAATAAGAGATAACGATGTAGAGAAGGAGAAGGTTGAAGTAGAACTATTTGAGGATGCAATGAGAGAAGCCAATGCTAAAATCAATGCAGAAACTTCTACACAGAAAGCAGCTATACAAGAGTTTCAAGAGAACATTACTGTAAAGAAGGAAAATGTAGATGCAGTTAATAGTGGAAGTTTACCAACTACAGAAAGTAAATTAGTGATTGATTTACATAAATCCAAAGATAAAATCTATGCAGATATTGTGAAACGTATTCAGAGTGTCACGTCAGAGTATAAAACAAAGGAAAAGATAAGAAATTCCTTAAATAATAACGAAAGACAAAATATTCAGAATAAGGTGAATGTTTACATATTGGATGATCGACCTATTGCAGAAGATAATGTATTTTCATTTCAAAATGGTTCGTTACTAAGGAAATCAAAACTGAATAATATTTTTTATGACTCTCATAGAACTATGAGAAATTTGGACATGCCAGCTTGCATGAAAAACCAGTGTTTCCTGGAAACACGCTTTGTAAAAATATATTTACTTGGCCTTGTATTTTTTATTTACTTCGTGCCAATATTAATATCTAGTATTTTGTATATTCGTGCTAAGTATAAGTGTCAAAGTATTATTGAAAAACTTGAATTAAATAACATTATGAACAAGATGACTAGTGAAAGTACAGGTAAAGCACATTCAGAACCATTAACCATAGATGGATTTACAAGTCAAGAAGTAAAATCAGGCTGGTTCGCAGAAAGCAGTGAGCAACGCAATAAAAACCTGGGAGAATGTTCGCGGGCTTGGGCTGAAGTTGGAACCAGTAAGGATAATATGCAAAACCTAAGCTCAGTATCAGAACAAACTAGGAACATGGAATCAGATGAATCTGATAAATACATAAGCATAACAAGAGAAACAAAAAAAGTACAGATGATATCACAAGTGTTAAGGAGGTCATTGATATTCGGTGTATTACTTTGGACTCCATTATTCCTAGAAGTATTGTCGAAAGTATTTTTATGTGCAAGATCACCAGACTGGCTCATAAACATTGTATTCCTAATAGGTTTATCGTTTGGTATAGTAAGAAATTTTTTAAATCTCAATATGCTTAATATGCAGGGAGTCTACGAAGGCAACATTGATAAGGAAAACAGTGTACATCCATTTTCATAAAACAATCATAAGTACAGAATTTCTAAATGTCGAGTTTCTTCAATTGGCAATCTAACAGTAAGCAAATAAGTTTTCGATTATGCAAACATCCCATAGGCCTAGAAATGTAACTGAAAAAAACCCTGTTAAAGTACTTCCATTTTCTCTCTGCCTACAAAACAATCAGAATTCTAAGTGACATAAGGGGACTGTTGAAAAAGATGAAGGAGAAACTTATAAGATCCTTATCAATTTCCAAATGTTATCAGCTCTTAAATATACAATGAAACGTTGACTATAAAATAATACATGGAGAAAGTATCCTACCGTGCGTTCACGGTCCAAATCTCACAAGAGAAAGTACCAATTGCTGGGGACAATCGATGAAATGAATTCGTTGAATAGGCGATACGCTGTCAGTTCATGTTTTATCGTTTTATAGCTTAAACTAGACACGAAAACGATAAGTAAATCAACGCTCGACAGCTGTAATTGTCGTAGAGACACGCACGTCATAGATACGAGCTTTTAACCTCACTCAATGCGCGCGCAGTCACCCGAAAGTTTGCATTTTTATAAGACGATGGCCGCTTATACATACATTGCGAATATGCGTAATATTGTTTAATGGATTTGATAATACATTAATTAACTGTTGACAATATACAACTATAAAAGTAAAACATATCTTTAAATCTTTCAGTCTATGATAGAAATTGTGATCATTGTATGATTAAAAATTTGCATTGTGTATTTGTCTAATTACTTACATAAGATACATTATATATATTCTACATGTATTACAGGTAGCATGATTAAATCATAAGAATTTAGCTTAATGTGATAATACACATTATAGTAACGTGTAAGTTAAGTATATTCGTTAGCCTAATAATACAAGAAATACTGTAAATTCTTTTTTTAACGATTAACTTTCTGTAGTATTTCATGGAGAATGTCAGTAGCATTGTTCCATGGATAAACTTGAGCTTTTACACTTTGACCTTTTTCACTCTGCGGATCATCTAAAATTTTTATAAGAGCATATTCCTTTCTTGGAAATGCTATATCATTTTCTGATAAGCGCAGGATAGGACAGAGGTCATTTCTGCCATCACCAACATACATTATTTTCTCAAACTGTACTCCATCCTCCAATCTTTTTTTTATATATTCTTCCAAAATATGTCCTTTACATAAATTCTTAGTACTCAGTTTGCACCAGTCTTGTACATGATACATATCTATACACATCATACCATTCTCATTAGCCCAAGCAGGATTTGTAAAAACTTGTGTTATTAAGTTATCTAATTTCTTATGTTTCAACCATGTACTAATGAGCAATGAATTTGAATCACTTATGATGATAATTTCACAATTACTGTCATGTAACGTATGAAGTAATGTTTCTATCCCAGCAACAGGAAGTATATTTTGTATGGCAGTGTCTATTTGACTAAGACTTATGCCATTAGCATGAAGAAGTTCAAAAATCTTTCTCATATACGCAGTCCAGCCATCAGATCTATACAAACCTCTGACTGAATCAGGTAATTTCTCCTCTGGTAGTAATTTACGGACAACAATATCTGTATTGTCATCGACAATTGTATGATCAAAGTCAAACGCGACTAGAAGTGGACGAGACATCTAAAAAATTGTTTAATATTATTGCAACAACATAACTGAAACAATTATGTAAGTATACATAATCTATGCATGAAAGCTATAGAGAATACATTGATAATATGATAATATGCATATTATATACAAAACTGCAATATTTACCTTCGAAAAAAACTTCAAGTGCAACTGGGTCTTTAACAGCTGTCTTACGAACATAAATAGGTTATTTGGCACAATTCCTTTGACGTTTATAATATTGAAAGGGGTTAGGCTAGCGTATATAATTTTCTTTTGGCAAACGTAGCTGGCTTATCACTCAGTGCCAAGCTCCTTCCAGTTTGTCTTTTACGGACAATTACTTAAATCACTATGATTATTTAAAGCCCTCATCTTTAGGAATATCAGCGTATGTACATGTACCTTAAAAAGCTTACCGGTATAAACAGTCCAAGCCTCCGCTCACTCTCTTAATTCTTCCTTTCCTTTCGGCTTCCTCCAATGAGGACATGTGCCAGCACTCTCACTTCAAAATTCGATTGTATCCGAAACTGCACAAAACACAAAAAAACATAGATGCATCTATTTTATTTTCTACCTTGTGGATACGTCGAATTTGCAGATTAGACATAAATCGAGATCACACCATTGGGTTACTATAGGAAATTATATATTAAGTTAATGAAATATTCATAACTAAAAGGCAGAAGTAGAAGTTGATGATATATTACTTGTTGCCGCTCGAAGAAAGTTATTTGACCATTATTTATTAAAGTACGCAATATTTCCTAGTCCTATGAATTTTTCAATTTTTATTTCAAAACAGAAGTAGCAAGAGGCACGAGTTACAACTATGACGTCACACGAGATGTGCTGTCGCAGTAATTTCAAAAATTGTAAATATCGAATACGCTGGACTGTATCTTCAAAGTTTCTATCTCTACAGATTTACGTGCTGTTTGTCATATTGCACATCGTTTACAAAAACGAGTGGAATGCAATTTCATTTCTTGTCGTTAAACGTTTGCTGCGATTGTCAAACAATAGACAAACTGTTTTCTTAGATTCTTGTGTTATTTCATATGCGTTTCAAGTTAAACTAATAAACGAATTTACGTTATAAAATGAATGCGAGACCTGCTGGATTTTCTGATGATGATTGCGACGATTGCAAGGGCTTTTCGTTCCCTGATGATCATTGCCCGGTAGGACATACATTAACATAACCTAATGCACGTAACCACCCCTGTTTGTAAAAAAATTAACAGTGTTAATAAACTGCTAGTTTATTACGAAAGATTGCATAACAAGTGTCATTCTTAAATTACAATTTTTGCGGCTTGTTAAAGCTTGCTACGATGGATTAAGATTTGCTACGTTCCATGACCCATTATGCTCATTATTGTTTGGATAGGACATTCCAGTGCAAGTGTCAAATGTCATAAAGTCCACTGCCAGGGACTTACAATCTTCCAATGCTCATAAAGGGAATGTTTATCAGGATCCACACGAACTGGACTTTACTCTGATGAATGCTTGCATAGTTGGACAGACTGAAGTTATTGATGAATATGTTCGCTGTAAATATTAAAAAATATTATTTTCATAGTAGATATATATTCAACTAATATTAAAATAAAAATATTAATTTCTGTATCAACAGTACACAACATAAATGATTTCCTATACACTGGATGGACTCCATTTTTGTATGCTTGTGCATCCGTTCAGCCAGATATCATTGAATATTTACTATCATTAGGAGCAGATCCCAATAAACACAAAGATGGCTTCACACCACTTATGGCCTTATGCAACTCAATAAAGGGAGCAAAAGAAAAATGTTTACGCTGCCTATCCCTTTTAATTAAAGCAAAGGCCAATGTGGATGCAACTGGCAAACAACGGTGATTACATTCATTTTTCCAATGAATTTTGTATATTCGAAATTGTGAATAATCAATAACCTTGCAGAGAAACTGCTCTAATGTACGCTTGCAAAATGAGAGAACCAGAAGTAATAGAAGAATTATTAAAACATGTAAAAGATATTGATGCGTGTGATAGTGAAGAACAGACTGTAAGTGCCAATATAATAGTAAATTAAATAAAAGATGATCGATATCTCTTATTCACTAATTTTAGGCTTTATTCTATGCTGTTATTGCTAACAGAGTAGAGGTAGTACAACTTCTGTTGGAACATAAAGCTAATCCAGCACACAGGGATAGACGTAATCAAACAATCAGAGATATTGCAATGTCCAAAGAATTTGAAAAGGTTTATGAATTTTCCACTGATCACTGAGAATTTTTCTTAAGATTGACTATTAATTTATGTTTGTCTGATGCACCAGATTTTGTCTCTATTGGGTATAGAAGAGGAAACTTTTGATAATTACGATTCTAAGAAAATACTTGGTTGGCGCGACATGTTTCCTTCCCTATGTGCTAAGGACGAGGAAACTGTAAACCTTGATATTTCTGGAATCTTATACGGAATGGGCTTACGACAATATAAGAAACTATTTTGCGGAATGGATCTGAAAACTTTTCTGCAACTAAACGAAGATGATTTGATTCGACTGGGAATGGATATCAGTTGTCACAGAAAACGTTTTATAGAAGATCTACAGAAGTTTCATGTGAAAAAATGGAGTGTGCGAAGCATTGGGACTATCAAAAAGTCATTACCATACACGTAAGTCCTTATTATGTGCTGATTAATCCAGTATCGGAGCACTCGAATTGACGTTCTATGTTCTTTAGAATATACGATGGCGTTGTATCACTTGGCAATGTGGCCAGGCAAATAAATGTCATTGGTTCAAGCTTCCAATATATCAAAAATGGTTTACAAAGAGTTAAGGGGAACAATGCTATCACTGCGAATGAGAAATTGGATTACAATGAGAATCTTCGAAAGACACAGGAAACCCTGAAAATACTGAAAAAAGAGATTCACCAAGTAAAGACTCTAGCCGATAAGGTAAAACGTAAATCGGCCATTCACAAAACTTACAGAATATCCAAGAGTGCTCTTTACATTTCAGATTGCCAAAGAGAATAATTTAGGAGTACCTGCAACGTATATCTCCAAGAAAAAGAAAAAGTACAACTGGACTATAATTTTGAGTGTAACTTTAATGGCGGGAATCTACTTATCGAAGACAACTCACATACAGAAGTTATGGAATGAGTAACCAGGTCATTCTTAAACGCAAGATTTTCTATTGGGTTTATCAAGCTATTCCGTTATCGTGATTTACTATTTTCTATGTAATATTAGTTTTATCGTGCCATTCCACGGATATGTGCTTAAGTCAATGTGATACTTTCTTGTAACTGCTTTATATTAAAAGAAATAAATAAGACATTTAAGAGATATTTTCTCTACTCACCAAACATATCATTAACGATCTCCAAGGCTGGCTAGTTTCATCATAAGTGGAAACAGTGGATGAAACGATGGCAGATTCTTATGTCGTACAAGAGTTTGATAACGTTGAAGTGGTCCACTGCTCAATGCCAGTCGTTCACGTTCACTTGTGTGATTATCCATCCAGTGGGATAATCTACTAATGGACCATCCAGCACTCTGTAACAGTTACAAGGTGTATAATTTACTTGCAGTATTTTAGTATAAAGCTGTAAAAATAGAATGGTTACTTGGTGCGGTGATGGTAGATCAGACGGTGCTCCAGAAAATAGATGTAGAAGAATAAGAGAGGCTGGTACACCACCTTCGCCTTCACCTTCCAAAACTTTTTCTACCATATCCTGTGGACTTAGTGGTAAAAGTGACCTCAAAGCTCTTAGTGTTCTATACTGTTGCTGCTCGCTTAAACCTAATTGGCCTCCTCTGCACAAAGGCGTTACAGCCACTTCCATCTAAAATGAAACTCGTCATAAATTTAATATTGTTTAATTTTAAAATAATAATCTACCTGGATAAAGTCTGCGATGAGCTTAGCTCTACCGTAGTCCGTAAGCGGTCTCAGTAGGCAAGCGTGTCGTACAAAGAGTTCAATACATCGTGATACAACGCTCTTACAACTGAAAGAGATCATGTAATCATGATCAATTGTATATTTGCACAAAGAATTGTATAAGGAAAAACTTACCATTCAGCTACAGCTGTTTGATTCTTGTAAGGTACCAGGAAAGTATTTACACAACGTAAAATGAAACCCTGGAGTTCTCTCATATACAGGGAACATCCAATCTCCTTACCAAGAGGACTGGTAGTTCTATAAAACGAATTTTAATATAAACTTTAATGAAAGACATTAGAGCAAAGAGTAGAGGAGGATGAAGAAAACTGACTCTCGGAATTCTGGATCATCGTGCATGGTAAGTATAATGCTCTCGATGGCATCATTGACGGATGCCAATAAGGGTGTCAGAATATTCTTCGTTACAACGTCAATTTGCTCGAGCGCTGTTGCAATGATAGAAGCTCCTTCGACTGGCAAACTACCAGCCAAATTTCCAACAACGCGACTAGTTTGGGCTGATAAGTAATGAAGAAGATTGGCCAAGGTCACATTCGTCTGTTGACCTGGTGTAGGCGCATCTATCACCTGACTTGCTTCTCCATCAGTTATCAATGCCTGCTCGCACTTTAAACAGAACAAGCGGATAGCTTTGCCAACGTTACGGGCGACTACTGTTGATAATCCTTCGTCGACGAGAGATACACTCAGTTCACTAGATATAAATATTCAGTTGTTTTACACAGTTTGTAAATCTTTGTTGATTATTATGTGAGGGAGAAATTTTAGGAACCTTGCCACGGTGCGGATTAGACTGTCGATGTCATCCTGACCAGGAGAGATATCTCCGGAGAACATTGTATGCACCGGGTCCAAGAGTCGTGATACAGAACGAGATAGATACGGATTTTCAAAGGAAGATATTACATTGCGGCTGAAAGAAATGAAATTTTAATGTTTAGATAATTCTTAATAAACTGATTTATGTTGCGGATCCTTACTTTATCGTGTAGGTACCAATCGCTTGTGGACGCTCTTTCAAACGCTTACTGAGATCTAAATAAATGCGTAGGAATTTTGGATACTCGCCCTCCAATGCTTGCTTCACGAATGATGATGCTGTGTCAAGTCGAACAGTTTAAATTTTATACAGTAAATATTAGTATTATTTAGGATTCACAGGACTTACCTTGTGATCGCTCAAGCAGGACTTTAGCCAGAAGGGTTGTTATCTTACTCCAAAATGTTTCCGATAAATCGTCAAAGCCTTTGGCATGGTATTCTAGTAATATTCTTTGTAACAATTCAATCTGCAATCAAGTATTTATTCATATTGTATGAATTTTATAATATCGTATTATGATTGTGTAAATTCAATTCTTACCTGAATACATTGAGTATAAACAGAATCTTGAAATAGTCGTTCCAAATTGGACCAGAGCTTCGTGCGTAAATTTCCTGAAGAACCTGGGGATGGTAGTGTTGCTCTTCCTGGACCTCCTCTTTTTATATCCTGATTTGTTGAAAGCGAAACCTCTAATGCTTCTCTTGCAACTTTTTCTACTTCAGACAAGGCTGATGTCACTGTCGTATCTACAGCTCCTTGTAGCACACCCAGATTTGCAAATACCTGGACTGCAGTACCAACCTGTTTGTTAAGTTTATTGTTCCATTTTATCAATACAATAGATTTAGACAATAATAAGTTTGCACAGTAGATACCTGGGTACGGTCAGTAGATTGCAAGCCCTGAGTCAATGTGTGTGTTGCTATTCTCTGAACTGTTGCCCTGTGAACTTTTATTGCTTGCTGGTCATCAGCAACTACATCGAGGCCACTTAAATCTACATCTGACATTAGCTGTTCTAAAGATTTGGAAAAAATTTTATTATACCTTACAACTATTTTTTTAATGAAATTTGATTATCTGTCCTATAGGTAGTGTTAGGTACCTAGCTCATGTAGACTATTAGCAGCTTTCACAATATCAGGACCAGATGAACTATTGTTCATTTGAGAATGCAATCGTTTTGATAAATGCTGCATTCTAGATACTCTTCTAAGAAGATCTGAGGTTTCATGGAGCCTTGACAGCATTATTGTCTGTGTCTCTATTCTGTTAAAGGGCTCTACAATCTTACCACGTAAGCGTTCTACTGCAGAGAGTAAGCTCTAATAATAGAAAACATTAATAATTATATTAATGAAACAAACAGAATCAAGAGAATGCTAATTGTTCTTGTAATTAATGCATTTTGAAATTACTTGTACATGAGCCTGCATGATTGATAGGACATCTTCCAATTTTTCAACCCATGTTGCTTGAGATAACAAATCTTCATGATTTGCAAGTACCTGTTTCTGCAGTTCTGTATCCAGAACTGCTATCGCTATATACAAAAAATTACACAATAACATAAAGTAGGGATTTCAATTTTTAGTCACCACTTAAGAAATCTCTTATTTACCTTGCCCCAATTTATTAAGCTGCTGTGCCACTGATAACACCTGATTGACATTCGATTGCTTTGCATCACAGCTAAGGAATTGTTTTAAAAACTCTGTCAAGAAAAAGTACAGATATCTAGCAATGTAATTTAGAATCGGTATATTTTATATGCAAAAAGTAAATGTTATCCATTTTAAAACTTACCATCATTTTCTATACTTTGCCAATCAACAATATCTCCCATTTTGCAGGTTAAATACTGTATAACATTCTATGTGGCACTTGTCACTTTTACGCTTTGTACGGTTCACACACCGTCACGCAACAATCTCTGCATCTACATTACATATGTATACTTAGTTTTCAAGGAACGACTATAGGCAACTATAAGCCATCTTTTGACGCCTACTCCAAAACGAACACATCTCTAGTGGGAATTCAGCGTGAGGATGGTGACAGCCTCCGCCTCCCACGGTAGATGAACAATCCCCGGGAAGTGTCAGGGGATCGTCTACGTTGTTGACATTTTAAATTACATGAGTAAATGGTCGTTAATTTTTGTAGAGTAGCTGAAAAAAGTGGAATGAGGACTGAGGGGTACCAGTTCTTAATGATGAGTTCACCAATTTCAGTGAATAACGCTGTGACGAGTTCGGGAGCATCTGGTATGGAAACCGTCGTAGCAGTTGCACTAGGTGCACTAGCAGCGGTATTTCTCGGGGCACTTCTTGTTCTCCTTGTCATTTGCCGACGGCAACGATATTACCATGTGAGTTATATTTATTATATTATTGTCGGAATTTAATAACAATCTTGTATATATATTTTAGAATCAAAAAGATTCTCAGGACCTGAACTCTGATCTTCTCGAGGGAGACAATGATGTTGGTCTTGGTTTAGAAGCATGGGAAGGAGCGGAATGGCTTGCCGGAGCTGAAAGGTACAATCACTGCTTACAATATACAATATTAAAAATGATTATTTCTTATTGTAATACAGATGGGTGGACGATGCTACTGGTCTAGCTCCTCCTTGTATAGCAGTTCTGAGATCCTGTCACTCACTAGCAGCGAGTCTCACTGCCATTGCTGGGACTGTTAATAGTAATACAGTACCCCTTGAAATAGTTGATGTAACTATTATACTGATTGATATATAATCTATTTGATGTAATTTGTGACTTTCACAACAATTTAACATTTCTTTATAGGTTGCCAGGCGTATACCACCCAGAGTAGATGATGTAGTACGCAGTCTGTATCCACCACTGGATGCAAGGCTCTTGGAAGCCAGAGTTGCAGCCCTTGTTTTGGCAGTCACTAACTTGGCACTGGTGACAAAGCATGGTGTGCCTAAGAATCAGGCACGAAAGCTGGCCTTCATTGATCAAGCACTTCATGACATGGACTCTCACTTGTTGATTTTACGAGATGCAGCATTGGCTCAGGAAGCTGCCTGTTCAATCCCAGTGTCCACTTCGGTGTAAAGTCTCAAAAAAAAACAACCAAGTTGATGCATATTTGTAAGTTGATTTCCCAGTTTAAAGTATCACTAGTGGATTTTTTTTAAACCACAGTGATAAGTGTTCTAATCAATGTATAGACGTCACATTGTCATAATGGCAGAGAAAAATCGGTTTATAGTATAGTCATTAATATTAGACAAGATTGCATGGACATGTGAGATTGTCTTATTTTTATATTGTTATACCTTGCGTACTACACAGTACACATAGTGTTCTTTTGTATAAAATGAACTTCTTGTCTCACGATTTTTGAAAAGACAAAATATCTTTTTATGCATAAAACATAAAGAATTTACACTGTTTCTTTCAACGGATTATGCCACCGTGCAAAGAATCTCATAGTATTATAAAATACATTTCATAATAAGAAATCTTACCAGTTCGGTAAAACATTATATAACGATGACGATTCTTGTAGAATGTCTTCGTGTCTTCCACATTATAACAGCATTATATCCGCGTTTGATGTAAGATATACGCTAATTATAATATAAATGTATATAATATATATTTGATATACATTATATTTTGAAAGAATCAAACTAATGAGAGGTGCCATCGCCAATCTCAAATTTTAGTAAAGCCATGGTTGAAAAAAGAATTGCGACAAACTTATTTTCCTTACTCCATTCAGTGTATTTCATTAACATTTAGCAATTACCTTAAATTTTGTATCTGTATAATTTCGTCACAATAATGGTATGATTCAGTAAAGTAGCGACATCACGAGTGTCCTGAACCGGCAATATCTGTCAGCGTTTCGGATATTATTGATTTATCATTTAAATAAATTAACTAAGTAGGTTTCAAACCACCATTACGCTACACAGCAGCGCACTTCGAAACGATGTTGGCGGTTCAATTCTTTAATTATATTTCCTACAAAGAAACAGGAGGAGGAGGAGGAGGAGTGCGATGGAAAATGGGAAAAAGACCCGGAGGACAGTTAAAAAATATTAAAACGTCCGAAGAATTTATTGGGCTCGACTTCCAAAGTCCTTTTGTCTCTTCTGATTATCCTTCAACACCTTATTCTTGAGATGTTCCTTATAGTCCAAGATACCGCCCTGCCACTTGGTCACCGTTTCGTTCTCACACACCCAAATTTCTTCTGCCACCTATTTTTATATGTAATATAATAATTTTTAATCTATTGCCTTTTCACCTCATACATAGCTTTAACGGATCACTATGCCTCAGAGGATAACATACCTGATTGATAAGTCTGAAGTCGTGAGAGACCAGCACCATACCGCCATCGAAGTCATTGATGGCATCTGCAAGAGCGTCAATTGTTTCCATGTCAAGATGATTGGTAGGTTCGTCCATGAGTAGCAGATGCGGAACTTGCCAAGCTAACCAGGCAAATACTACTCGGCACCGCTGACCGTCAGAAAGTTGACGAATTGGACAGACCTGAGCAGAGATTAATGTACGATAAAGAATGCTATAGCAGTGGACAGATCTCATACGGTTCCATTCATTCAAGAGTAACGAAAAGTTGAGAAGTTATTACTCATAGACTAATTGTACCTGTTGACGGCCCGTCAATCCGTAGCGACCAATGATCTTTCGCATTTCTTCACGTTCCTTGACGTCAGGAAAAGCCCTCATCATGTAGTCTAAGGGTGACACGTCCAGGTCCAGCAGTTCATGCAGATGCTGGTGATACCTTGCTATACGAAGATGGCTATTCTTACGGATCATTCCGCTACTTGGCACCAGCTGTAAAAATGTGATTAGATATTATACCCGGGATATTAAAGTAGGTTTGAGTAGTGTATCAAAAATACTCACGTCACCGTAGAGCAATTTAAGAAGTGTACTCTTTCCAGCTCCGTTTGGTCCTACCAGAGCGAGTCTGGTGTCCAGGTCAATACCGAACTCCAGATTCTTATAGATCCAGGGCGAATCGTCTGTGTAACGGAAACTGACATTCTGTACCATGATGACCGGAGGAGGAATTGTTCCACAGGATGGGAAGTAGAAGTTGAGAATTTTGTCACTGGTGACTTTTTCTGTAAGGCCCTGGGCAACCATTTTAGCTAAAGTTTTTTCCTTGGATTGAGCTTGCCTAGCGAGCTTAGCTGATCCGTGACCGAATCGAGCAATATAGTTCTTCATATGCGCAATTTGATCTTGCTCCCAATTGTATTGTTTAGCTTGATTTTCGAGTAGTTCCATTCTCGTCTTGATGAAGGCCTCGTAGTTACCGGTGTAGTACTTCAATTGCTTTTTGTTTACATGAATAATATTGGTACAGATACCATTAAGGAAATCTTGCGAGTGAGATATAATTACGAGAATTCTTTTATAGGTCTTCAATTCTTCTTCGAGCCAAACACAGGCATCTAGATCAAGATGATTAGTGGGCTCGTCTAATAGGAGCAAGTGAGGTTTCACGTACAGAGCTCTGAGGAAAAATAATTATATTGTAAGAAATAGATTAATATAGTATGCAGCATTTAGAAATATGTCTGATGATTTTTACCTGGCAAGAGCGATGCGCATACGCCAACCTCCTGAAAAGTCCTTTGTTGGCATCCTTTGCATTTTAGGAGTAAAACCTAGACCATATAGTAAATGAGCAGCACGAGCCTCTGCCGTATCCGCAGCCATATCGTCTAATCGTTCATAAACATCCATAAGCTGTTCCTGCGCATCTTCTTCGTCGCAATTGATTAGCTCTTCGGCCAGTTTTTCTAGACGGACACGTTCCTCATCGACCTCCATTACACACTCGAGTGCAGTTTTATTGCTAGCTGGCATCTCTCTTGTCAGATGGAAAATATCAATCTGCTCCGGAATAGGTACTTCGCGGTTTCCAACTACAGAGAGCAAGGTAGACTTTCCAGAACCATTAAGACCCAATAATCCATAACGTCTACCACAATTCAATTCTAACATGGTATCTTGCAATAGTTCACAGCCATGGAAGGTTATAGAGAAATTAGATATCTTTATATCTCTGCTACGAGGATGAGATGCCAAAGATCCTGTACACGAACGAGCCTCTGCATTGAGCCTGGCATCTGTTTCAAGCTTCAGACATAGTGCCTCTGTACAAAAATTATAAAAATTAATATAAATCAAAAAAGAAATAATAAGGATGAGCCGGTGTAATTATTACCTTCAGCACTAAGAGCTGTTCCATTAGTTCCATTTTGAACAGTTCCTGGAGCAGGACTCTGCTCCTTGCTGTCTTCAGCAGATTTGGTTTGGTTGATTTGGCCAGCTTTCTTGTTGCCTGCTTGCCTTGCCTTGGCAGCCTCCTTCTTTTTTTGCTGCTGCTTTTTCTTAGCGTCGGACGGCATTCTTACTGTAATTTCATGTGAATTAACTACAGAGCCCTATGAGCTACTTTAATTCTGATGCCCGTTATGTAATACATGGGGTTGCTTATCTGTCAGCTGGCACCAGAAATTAAAAAAAAAATCATGAACGTGGACGTGATTAAAAGTTCGAAAATTCTCGATCACCGTGTACAGCTGCCCACGAGAAACGTGCAACCTCCAGCTAAGACACACGATTCGCAGATTTTTGACTGTCGCGTGTGATCACATCGTAGGAAAAAATTACGCACCCCCATGATATGTATGCAATGTACTATTAATAATGGTTATTTTTGAAAAAGTGGTGTAAAATTACCTAATTGTGCGCCAAAAATGTACGATCCGAACAAGATGCGGGCTCACGTGTACGGACAAAAGGCAAAGCCGTCAAATCGAGGTAGAATCGCCACTGTGCATCACAGATGGCACTACGAAATCAGTGGAAAATTACTGGGTTCTTCGCGGGAAATTCTAATCTCATGCTTACTCATTGGGCTTAAGCCGAGTTCACAGTATTTATTGATATTTCTTGTAAATCTTTTCCTTGGCATTTTTTGCCGGAATTTCCAGTTAAAAAGTAAAATTTCCAAAATTTTTTTTACGAAAGCGAAGTACTATGTAGCTTACCAACATACGTATTTAAGCACAATAGTCTTCAAATTAAATATGTATGTACTGATAAAATTAGGATCGAATAATTCGAATTATGATAGAATTCCATGATGTCTTTTTAACGAACTCCACTTGTTCCTCGAAATCAAATTAAATTATATAAACGAAATCTGTTAATGTTATAACACTCTTTTTGCGACACAACATAACAAAAATTGAAGAATGAGTAATCACACGTTGAATAACATACTTGCTCTGCTTCACTCCCGAATCATAAAAAGTATCTCATAAAATTTGCAGACCCGCTGTACCGGGGTGTCCGTATTTCGATAACGGAGAAGTAATACGTAAAAGTAAGAAAAAAAAACCACAAAAGTATCCTCTATTCTAGGAATACCTACGCTATACATACACAATGGTCCTAAGAAATCAGAAACTACAAGACACGTATCGACGCGGAAAACTGTAAGAATCAATCATAACCAGATGACATACATAACCTCAAAATTTTCTGATTCCATTAAACGCAACAACCGAGCGCGTTAAGCGTCGTTTCATGCAATGTTGTATAATATTCAAATAATATCTTAAAAATGATTTCTGTCCAGCAGTCGGGGATGAATAATTGCCAATAATTTCGACTGTAATATGAATGAATGAATGGCCACAGATACGTAAAGTGTATCTATAGCTGAAAGAAGAAACGGATTTACGCCCATAAGCATCCAAAGTCTCCGGTAGCGGGAGTCGCTTAATTACCCCACGTTCCTACCTTCTGCTATCACAGGGCGTAGTATTTCGTAGTACGTACTAGCGAGGGCGTAATACGTCGTACGGTGCTAGGTGGTTCAGTCGCTCTCTTTCGCATGTAGTATCTATATACATATGTATCTACAGCGACATGGTATAAGAGTGTACATACACGTATGCATCTCCATACATATCTATAGATGCACGTAGGTATATGCAACTTTGTAAGAGCTCGCGTGTCAACCACCGTAAACCCTTGCTTCGAGTCCTGTGAACCTGTATACCCACACCAGTCACCTCCTGGACGACGGCACGTCTGGGAGGGGTTGAAAAAAAGGTATGAATGCCGGACGGCATTCATTCAAATGTGGTCCAATCGCCGTGTAGCACACTGTAAAGAACCAGGGCCGGCTTTGCAAATATTGTTGGATAACGGTGGGATTGTGTTAAGGGTTGTAAATTATTACAGTTACAGTTGAGTAAAACTCTTGATTTTTCACTATGCAACTTTTTGTGTATTGAAGTATGTGTAAAAAATTAGGTTTGGGTTACACGGTTGAATAGATTTTTAATGGAGTTAAATTTAGGGGTTGTTTTTTATGGGGTATGATGAAAAGGTTTGTTGACCTCATTTTTTTTATTCTTTCTCTTGTTTCAGGATAAATTTTTCGTTGACTCGTGGTTCGGATGTTTTTGAAAAAATGCATTGGCGGAAATCGATAGGGGTGGACAGCTCCACCGGAAGTAGGCCGTTCAAGTCCCGAGGGGTTGACATCACGGAATTAAGATCTGGCTTAGTTCGGATGGCTCATCACTGTGGATCTTCGCCATGGCCCCCTTGTTAAATTATTAATATGATCTTTTTTTTTTATCCCTCTTCACCGTCTTACGTTATACGTCTTGTGGTATTTTGCCACCCCTATTTATCCGTCACCCAGCTCCGATGTACAGACACATGAAGACGCACGGAATCGCACGCGATTTGATCCCGCAGGGTGACGCAAGGCTATTTAATGATAATTTAAAAAAAAACATGGTTTATTACTTCAATATTTGATAGCCCACTGTACAAAAATGAGTGTGGATTGTGAATTGGTTTCAAGAAAATAATTATTCTTGTTAAAATATGAAAAACAATTGCAAGAAAAAAAAAATTCATGAATACCAGCTTGTGATACGATATCTCAATTCTTAAGAAATGCAGTAAATTTTAACATAAAAAATATATCTATCCAAAAGAAGCGTCTATATAAATCCAAAGGTTATCAAATCCTCCGTGAGAATAATAATCAGTAAAGCAAGTATTGGCGCACCCTGTTTTCACGCGCGTAGATAGATATAAAAATGACTGTATATAATCCCATATACATCTTGTTCGTATACGCAGAGACAGAATTTGTTTTCTCGTTCCCCATAGGACCAGGAAAAATCACCAGGATAACAATAGGCGCAAGGGAGTCGAACTTAAACCATGATCCACCTGATCACAGTGGTACAAGAAACATAAGAGCCAGACAACCGGGCCAATAATTTCCGTTTGAATTAGAGTTGCGTGGCTCAGTAAGTGGAAAGAGTCGTCGTCGGCGGAAGCAGGGCTGGCGCACCCTGGACGCACACCCCGAAGAATCTCCTTCAACTAAGGCCTCAACTATAGACACATAGGTTGTGGTAGAGAGAGAGAGAGAGAGAGAGAGAGAGAGAGAGAGAGAGAGAGAGAGAGAAGCAGATACGTGTAGAGAAGAGGATAACAAGCAGGGAGAAATAAAGAGCGAGAAAGAGGAGTCAAAGAGAAGAGAGGGAGAGAGAGAGAGAGGGAAAGCAGATGCTGAGGAAGGGTGGAGAGAGGTAGAGAGAGAGAGAGAAAGAGAGAGAGGGAGAAAAAGAGAGGGCGAACACACGGAAAACAACTCCGAGCCTGCGCCTTTATGCCAGACAAGATGTCCGCCCACGGTCTTCGGGGTTGAAGGATGCGGCGCGGCATCGAGCTTGCGAATTTCAGAGCTCGAGTACTGAGCGAATGCCGGGTTGGCCCGCGAGCCACGAAAGAACCTTTCGAAACGTTCCGAGGCGTCGGGACGCCGGGCGTACAATAATAAAACGCGTGTGTACACTAGGCGGCTGATTGTGCTCGCCTGTGCTCGCTGTGAGCTTCGAAAAGAGGAGGGCCGTATTGATTTTGAGGAAACGGCCGTAAGCGAGCCGCGAGAACCTGGCTCTCCACACAACTAGATACGAAATCCTGCTCTCCCGACGACGTTCTCCGAAGATCTTTCTTTTTTAATCCAAGGATCCTTCTCCGGGTCGCTACGATTACTTTCATTATTGTTTCTGTAGTCGCGAGTGCCTCCAATAATTTTATACTCTGTCAGGTTTGGCCAGTGAGAAAGTTGCGAGCCTACCAAACCTTCGGTGAGTATCGTCGTTACTCGTCTTCTCAGTCTCCTCTCCTCTCTTTGAAATATATCTTTTATCGATTGCCAGGAGTCCTCCCATCCGGCGTAATATCGTCCTATCCGACTTATCTCCTGAAAAATCTTCGGCACGCTCGGAACGACGATCCATAAGGTTCTTTTTAAGGTCGTCAGGACCTTTGAGTATCTAGGGTTAGGGGAGAAGAGTGTCTTTTTGCATGCGATTATTATTAAAATCGAATCCATCTTCGTTTCTTTTGGGTGTTTGCCTTGGCATTTTTATTTTATTCTTATAGTTGGCCATCTTGAGATTTTTGTCAATTAATTAATGCTATTTATCATATTATTTTAGTTGGTTTTCACTTTTGAAGGTAGAGGCTCGTGTGGTCGTAAGATGGTTTTGGTAGTATCAAGGATTTTATGTTAAGTGGAAAAAATAGTCTTTAAAAGTAATTTCGAAAAGTCTTGCTATTCATTTTTATATTATAGTCTTTGTGAAAGGTGTGGAGATATTTTTATAAGGGTTGCTTTTCCATATAGCTCAGATCCTTATTTTAGACACGGCTCTACGCGATATCGAAGTCTGTTAACTTTGCTTAGCTTTATTCGAATTCTAAAATGAAAAACAAGTGTGTCGATGATTCACCGAGCATTTCGCAATTAGCGGTTCCTGATAAGATTTATGAATAACTTGCTTATTGCAGATGAGGACAGGCGGCAGATTCAAAAAACAGAATGAGGGAAACTTTTAGACTAAAGCCAACCAGGGACCAACCGGCCCTTCGCGCAAGAGATGATTTTTAGAAGGTAAAAAAAAAAGTGTGAAAAATACATTTATCTTCATAATATCGTTCGATCCTTTTTTCATAGATTGTAAAAAGCCAGTAATTCAGTTTTTCTGATAAGTCCGAAAAAGCAACAGAAAAAAGGGTACGGATGTCCAAGGGAACCCGTAAATTACACTGGCGATGAGTTTTATTCGTTCCTTGAGAGAAAAGGAACGAGTACAGCACCTTTCAAAATTGGCATCCTTTCCATTATTGTTATGATCACTGTTGGGACGGTCCTATGTCGCGGATAAGGAATTACGCAAGGGTTGTCCCTTTGGGTCACATAGCTGTCCTCGTTTCTCGCCTCCAGTTTCTCGTTTTCGACTTAGGATTTGTCGCCGGGTCAAGGTTACATAGGTTGGCAGCCCTTTGCGGTGTGGATTTCATTGATTCTTAATGAACTACCTATAAGCCTTACTTACCATGGGATATAATCAGTGACAGGCCTTTACTGTAATTCGAGAAGTGTGGATTGGCTGCGATTTACCCACGAATATGTCCCTTGCATTCCTTGACGTTCGACCTAGCACAATTGGGACACCCTCTATAGTATAGCATAGACATGCTACCACCCAGTATCCTATATATACACATATATAGCACAGTTTTCATCGTATCAGATTCTTACTGGTAGAGGAACTCTGTATTGTATTACGCTTCGAGATAGTTCATCGCTTTACGGTTTATCCATATAAGAAAAAAGAAAACCTATTTAAGCACAAAATAATTTCAGTTTCGAATTTTTCACTTTCTGACGCTACGTAAATACTTTATTATGTTCATTAAGAAACGGACATTTCATTTTTCCCGGATCAGCAATTTGCGTAAATACTTAAGTGAAATTCTTGTGAAAATTTTCTTGGGCGAATCGAATAGTTGATTCGGTACGTTACTAAGTACTACGACAAGCATTGATGAATTAAAAAGCTGAAAACTGGAATAATTGTTGATAATGAAAAATTTAAAATTTGTTTATTCTTTTAGGTACGAAGAATATATATATGTAATTTGAATAGCCAGCAGGATAATATATCAATTGTATATTTTTAGGAAGAGGGCATGACGCACCGGACTCATGCAGTGGCGAAAACACGTGCGCATCAAGTACGGTGGTCGAGTCGGTGTCGGTCAAGGGCAGCGAGAACGGGAACAGGTGCAGCTGCAGGTGCGCGTGGTGCAGCTGCAGGGGGAAGGGCCCCCTCGACTCAGTTACGTCTGTCATCAGCCTCTCGAAGACTCGTCAGCGTCTCGTCGCAGCTGCAGCGCAGCAGCCATGCTCTGCTGTGGCCGCAGAAAAGTAAGTCAATCGTTAACAAGCATTACTGACCTTACCTACGTATCTAATAGAGAGACAAGGTCCTGCCAAGTGCGCGGACGTCACAGTGATTTAAAAAAAAAAATGTCATCGCGAAGGTTGGAAAGATTGTGGCGCGACACGAATCTCTCAGTTCAATGACCTCGGTGAGCCGGAGAGGAAACCGCTGTCAAGAAGAAGCAGGGTACCCTGGCAAGAGGAGCCGGTGGAGAGTGGAGAGCAGAGTGTAGGATGAGGTCAGAGGGCTTGCGAGGTAGTGACGGAGGGTCGAACGAAGCTAAAGGGGTAGAAAAGCCGGCTGGAGAAGTCGTAGGGGTAGTGCCGGTAGTAGCAGGAGTAGGAAGAGTAGGAGGTATAGAATAGGGAAGATGAAGTGGGCCGAGAAGGTGTAGAACTGGCTGGAGAAAGAGTAGAAAGAGCAGAGAGTGTAGAAAGGCTGGAAAAGAGTAGAAAAGAACTCATATAGGGTTTCGAGTTTCTTTATCTATCCTGTGTTACCCTATCCTATGCCTGTCTCTCTCTCACTGATTTCATCCCCAACTCACGGAGCCACGCTCGGGCATGGGCATATTGAAACAAACTTGGTCCACGTGAACTTTGCCCTCTTCCTTCGACGGCCCATAAAAAGCCCACCGCGTTTCGTTTGTATACTGTCGATAGTTTTTGCGCGCTTGAAGGATATTGCTCGTTTCGCCAGATGTTTCTTGCACCGGCCATTACCCGCGAGTAGTTTCGCGTCTGCCGGGCGGCCCTTGTCGTGATCGTTGACGTCGCCGGCCTCGGCGTCGTCCTCCTCGCGTAACATCTTTGCCTTGTCTTAGGTGCCATTGGCTGCGGGCGTGATCGTTTAAGCTTTTTATTTTAGCCAATTTTCCTTTTTTGTTTTCTTCACTGAATACGTATACCGCAATCTATTGCGAACTTGGTTTCCGTTCATGAACGTTTGATTGCCCGACGATTTCTCTTTAGTGCGGTAGCTACTGGGCATTGTGAAAAGTAAAGAGAAGGTTCAGAAGTACTTTAGTTACCAGACTGATGGATGTTGCTCCTTTGTCCAATGGGGGGGGAGGGGGGGGGAGTTTCTTGGCTTTGGTAATTTTCGAAAATTCAACCTTATACGGACTATTGTTACTACACTTGAATTCTCAATGTTAAGGATGGACGAGTGTCGTAGAGACAATAGTGTTAATTCCAGCTACTCGAGGGTGCGTTCGCTTGGGGCATGACGATTGGCCGTTGATGGGGTTGCGAGACACCCTCTCGATGCTGCTGGTAACTCTATACAGTGATAGTGAAAGTATACTGGAAATCCTTGAGATTCTGGTAGCTGTCAGTATTCTGCCCCCCCCCCCCCCCCCCTAGCGAGGGATGGGATCGGTGGATACGGTACTGGAATTTCGAAATTGCGTTCGCCGAAGTGGACTCACTCGATTTTCTTGGTTAAGCCGATCCTTCCTGACGTAAGTCGATCTCTCGTTGCAACGTCGTGCAGACATTCTTGGAAATGTAGTTCTATATCAAGGTCGATTAACCTTGCGAAATTTAGTAATAAACCAGCTCGCCAAGGAGGTATTTGTTCGTATTGGATGGAGACTACTGGATATTGGCTTGGTAAAGAAGGCTTGCTTCTCTCGTAGGTACTAGTCTGGAATATAAGAGAGATACAGTATATATATATGTGGATAAGAGTATAAGCGAGAGAATGAGAGAAAGTGAGTGGAAATGGGACAGCAAGAGTGAGGATTATTCATTAACAAGATTTGAAACTAAAGAAAACAAGGGAACTCGGATATAGTTTCTAGATGTACATAAGCGGGAGGGAGGTTATGAGAGATGAAGAGACAAGTTTATTTAAATTTCACTAATGATGTCATTAAAATAATAAACGATGTCGTTTAGAGGAGAATGGTAACCACTCCAGTCCCTTCTATTCCACCCTTGCTGCTCGAAGATGCTGAAGTTGAAGGACGAGGAGTAGAGTTTTTACAAAAAGTTTCTTTTTTTCTCTCTTTCTCTCTTATGCCAAAGGGATTTCAACAATCCTTCGCGCCAGCCCGGCTCTGGCAGTTTATTGGTCGAAATGGAGAATCCCTAAAAAAAACGGCCAAAAAAAGAGAGTAAACAAGAAAATTACTTGAATACAGTTTTGTCGATAAACAAGGCACTTTTTATTTCTACGTAGAAAAAAATTTCAATTTACTTTACCTTATCGCGAATGACAATCGACGGTATATTGCGAGTCTTTCTTTGCACCCTTACCCTCTTACGAGATTGTTTTGTCGTAAAGTAATTTTTCTTTTTTTTTTTTTCTTTCAATTTTACATTTACATAAGTACAGGTCTTGGAGTCTCGTGGGAAAGCTTCGAATCGCTTTCAGGAACTTGGCTTTATGTCAGTTCCGTGTAAAACTAGCTGCAGGCGATTTTCTCCTGTTCCGAGAATCCTTTTGCCTATCAGGGAACATACCTGTCTTTGTCTTGGTGTAAGGTACTAGGGAAATTTTAGAGATTTTAGAAATATCGAAGGCAGGGGAAAAATTTTTTTTTCTAACGGTGACAGCCAAAACAAAAGTTAATTTTGAAACACGACTGCTTCTTCCAAGTTGGACAAATTTTGAAGGATCGCTCTGTATTTTTACATTATTTTGCGATTACGTCGTTTTTCTAGACTGGTATATGCATATATACCTATATACTTACACGTATACACGTGCATTCAGATATACGGTACCCAGAAAGTAAATGGTGAAATCACATGCAGAACTCCCCTCTATTCATCATAATAGTTGGCAATGCGTGGGTAACCACGTCTGACGTGCACTGGTGTTTCTCTACTGTAAATCCAATGGCAATGCAAAAAGTCTATAGAAAGTTTTGACAAGCCGAAATATAAATGTTTACCATGAAGATTAAATATATAGAACGCATACGGTACAACGTAGCCTTATATAACATGGGGCAAATACACACTGTACTTATATCGACAGATACAAAGGAGTAAGTCGTATTTTAGGTTATATGCAATATCCTGGGTTCTCGTCGATCACATATGCATACACATTGAATTCACCTGGATACATTATCTTTGATATATATATTGGATGCAAATAATTTATTGCTACATAAATAATTAGGAATATCATTTTTTTTATACAAATTTTTCGAAAACAAAAATTGGATCAATTTTTTTTTTATTTCTCTACCCACATATTCAACGAGTAACTGTACGGCTGTTACGTATTTATTCGAAATCTCGTGTCGTTTCGCTGCAGTTTATTTAACGTATCTCTGTCGTCAGACTTTTGTAAAGTCTCTCTTTCCTTTTTTCATGGTAAATTGTCGAGCCACTGAACCAAAAATTCTGTATCGAAATCCCGTTTGAGAGCCCCTGTGCTTTGGTAATCCAAACCATCCTGGCTGAGCCACGAGTTTTTCTATTCATGAAGCTCGAAAGCACAGGGTAACCGTCGCAGCCCGTCGACAAATCAAAAAGCATCAGCGCTCGAAAAGACAGCGAAATTTGTACGTTGGACGCGACCTTTTCGAAACGTACTAAAGAAGATATTTCTTTTTAAAATTAGTCTTTCAAAAATAGCGAGCAAAGAAAGATAGATAGAAAAAAAGGGCGGCGACTGGCATTGAAATAAGACGGGGTAAAGAGAAGGAGCGAGTCCCTTCAATCCTTTGATTTTAATAGGTTCGCTAATAAACGTTAAGCCATTAACACGTTAATGAATAGCCGTCTATCTAGTGTGCCCTAATGCGAAATCAATATCTAATTATCTCTCGCCATCTTTACCTACCTCTTTTCTTCTCTCGAACGTCACCCACCGGCTACCACTTTTCATATTTTATTATTCTCCTACTCGCACGACGCAATGAACACTCGACGGGCATTAAGAGACATTTTGAAAGAATAAAACAAAAGGTGACACACTCGTCTATACCCACGAAACTTAACATACAATTTTAAAGCCCTTGTGTCTGCCATGTATTTATTCGAAAAAAGAATAACATGGGTAAAGAGAAAAATGACAAAAAAGGTCACAAAAGCCGAACGTCAGTAATTAATTGTTGCTTCGTGGATTTTTACAATCCGAAAGTATGGATGGCCTTAAACTACAGTCGATTAGAGAAAATTTTTCCTCGTCAGGCAAATACATAAGTACATATCTATATAGTGTACATTCACATATATAATATACGTATGGGGTATACATTTGGGACATGGTCACGATTCCGGGTCACCCGCTATACGTATACGTATTTCTGTCCTTTGTTGGAGTATCTTCTAGTGGCACCTTCGATCGCGACATCAGGGCGGATTGTTGCTTGCCGGGGGTGTTCGACTCTGGTCGACTATCGATTCTTGATCGAATTTCGAAACCAGAGCGAAGCAGAATTTCATGTTGAAAATTTATGCCCTCGTTCGTTTCTTTTAATTGTGTCTCGTGTCTCTGTGCGCGAAGGGGCGATTGATACGTGGATACGGGAGTCCTCGTGCTGTAGGAGCTGTGAGAAGGGAATAACTTTTAAATTCTAGCGTAGCGTTTTATTCATCCGAAAGCTAACCTATAACGAATAAGTAACAAAGTAGTGGCCTGGATAATTGAGAGTTAATTGCCGAGCGATACCTGGGAAATCGGCGCGACGAGTGCGGATGCCGCGGATGGATAAGTTGGACGGGGACGAAGAGTCGAGAGGATAAAGGGTGACGGTGGATGAAGAGCGAGAAGGGAGATTGGCTAGAATGAAAATGTCGACCGCAACGAAAAGTCTCTTTGATTCTCGGTAGCCCGCAATTATCCTCCTCTTGCGCGTCCCACATTGAGAATCTGGAGCACTCTGATATTTTTCACCGTCACGGAATTAGTTTGTACAGTTTTTTTTTAGATTTCGAATACAACGAGGTTAGATCGAAATAACGATAGGGATGCATCGTTACGATTTGTCTTTCGTTGTTATCAATTATCTAACTGGCACGATTTAATTTGATCGTCTTCTTCGTGACGCTTTGAACTCTATTTGCTGTCGTTTGGTTATGGATCCACCTGAAAACTTTTACCGTCTAACTATACGCGTTTAGAACTTTGGAAATTATCGTTGGAGTCTTTGAAAGTGGCTTCTGAAATTTGTACGACTGAAGTCTTCGTTTGCCTTCGTGAACGATCGGCGAGCAGCAGAGCTTATGGGAATCGAGGAGCGTCGGTAATATGGCGTATATGCATGCTACCGTCTTTTGGGGAAGTTGACGAAAACTTTAAGTAGCGTTTACAAGAAGCGTCACGTGTGGCGCATTTAGTTTTCATTTCACGTTTATTGCGGCGCATCACGAGACGTCACTTGTCCGAAGTTACGAGCAGTGGGACAGTCGAATTAAAAAATTCTTCAGAATGAAAAAACGGCGTGAGGTTTTTTTTTCAAAATTGTCGATTCTCTTTACATAAGACAATTTTATACACAAAACAGTGTCCTAATAGACTACAGTTGGGATTAGAAAGCGGGATCGTTAATCGTTAAAAAAAATTAATTAATTTAACCTTACAAAGTTTTGAGTTACGATGTACTCGGGGATTAAATTTGTACATACACATTTTTCGACGTGCAAAAAGAATGAAAAATCTAAAGTCCCCTAGGAGTCGAATAGCGATGCAGGCTGTTATTATCGATCGATATTTCAATGCCGTATGACCTCTGCCCGATGCATTTTACCAGGTCACGTAGTACGTAGTAGCCTCGCTCTAATTTCCACGATTGATCTGTGGCTCTGTGAATAACCAGCAGTCATAACGTTCGCTTCTCTCTCAACACAAGTCCAGTGAGGTTTGGAAGGTTAGGAAAATTCAGAAACGTATTTCGTTTGAGCATCTAACGCTATTTATAATGCCCACCCGTTCGATTGAACCCACTCGTCATCAGAATCTCAAAGAAAGCTTATATAAGCAGCGAGAGCTCGAGCCAAATCGAGACTTATCTTTATTTTTTTAATTTCTTTCTTTTTTCATCCCCCTTCTCCTTCCGCAAGATACTCCTCGCCCAGAAGTTATCAGAGTCATGATTCTCAGGCATCATTACCCTTAATCGAAGATCGATCCAGCACCGATCGATCTATCAATTCCGATGTCACACCAGCGAGGAGTTCGAATCCCGATGAAGAAGATGGCTGTGCAGCTAGTCCCAGTCCTCCCTTATCCGAGTGGCATTCAAGTGTCTCAAGAGTAAGACACGCTGGGGGTTGTTACATAGGCCACGAAGATTGTAATACATATACGTATATATATGTATATATGGGGTGGTGTTGACACATACACCCCATGCCTATCGGTATAGCTATATGTACAAGCCAGTAGTACATAGTCAGGGCAGTATGTATGAGAAAGTGGGTGGCAATGGGTCGGTGGGGTAGGTTGAGGGGATGTACTTGAGGACCACCAGACGCAGGCGCATTGAGTCAGTATCGTATTGCAGGACCGGTCCTCCTGCCGACCCTTAATTCCAACCCTCCATGCGTACGCTTGCGTGTACGATGTACGTCCACGGCGTCGTTACTACCATCGGCGGGGGCGCCTGTGGCCTCCTGGCTAATGGCGAGTTCGTCCAGCAGCGACAGGGTTGCGCGAGGACGGCGGCGGTGAAGGTAGAAGCAGTAGTACAGCGTGCAGCATTCAGACACAGGGTGCGATAAAGGAAGAGGGGGGGGGGGGGGGGTCGGATGGGTGGGGAAAGTGACGTCATGCCTGGTCGATAGCACCCACCGACCCCCACTATCCTCCTCCTAGCCAGACAAGGGGCGCAGGCGTCCCTCTGACCCTACTAGTATTCCACCATAATTTTACTACCGGCAACGTCGGGCACGAGCGTTCACCAACGCCGGGGCTCTCGTACTTCGTCCCGTGGTTCCCGCCATATTAGCCGCCATGGGATAGCGCGATGTGCGATAGGGGTGGCTCGGGCTGCTTTTTCTCCCGCAAGGTAATTCGAAAATACCGGACGTACACGGACGAAAGGGTAGATGGAAGAATGAAACGGGGTTCCACTCAAGAGTACTAGGGCTTTTTATATAACGTGGTGATGAGTGTCTATTCTCGTTATTATTTAGGGGTTGCTCTGAATATGTCATGAACAGCCGGCTCACGTATGTGTACACATGTACTCGCGCCACCCTTGTTAGATATTACGTGCGGTTCTCTCTCACTCTTTCCCTGCTGGAAGTTAAGTCGACCGCGTGGATCATCCTCGTGTCGCGCTTAAGGGCGCTCTTCCCTTGGACGCTGATGCGTAGCCTCTTTGGGGGTGGTTGTGCCTGACGATAAATGCCATGGAGAGAAATTGCAGAGCTCTGCAATTTTTTTAATACGGTTTTCACGTGTCTGTGAAGCTTTGAGATTTTTTTATATCTTCGATAATATTTTCTCTCTCGTCGTGCTCCTTCACCCGTGATCGTTTTATCAGTTTTATTTAGTACCCGATAAAAATTATGAACCGCTCATCGATTGGTTCCACCTGAATTTCTCTGCCACGGATTTGCAGAACCTCCGAGGTGACTAGGATTATACGTGAAAGACCCCTGGGCTGACTTCGAAGTGGCCAACTCCACTAGGCGGTCGATATGCTAATTTTCGACGAATTACTGGTCTCCTACTTACTGTATTTTCATCCCTCCTATTTTTTCTCCCTTTCCTTCTTCTTTCCTTGTTTTCTCATCAACCCTTAAGAACTGGGCTCGAGCCAGACTACCATGCCTGACATCGATTGATGGTTTGTTTCGCTCGATTACAGGAAGGCCGGGGGGAAGTGACAGACATAAGCGCAAGTCCTGGGAGGCAGGCACCTGCCAACCAGTTGCGCCCCAAAGAACCACCCCCCATGGTCATTCAAGGGGATTTCAGGAAGGTAATATCCTTTTAAATTGCCTGTAAAGTTAAAACGACTACCTAGATAGTACATGCCAACAGTACATGGTATACGTAACAACCAATATTGTCTATCGACTTTTGAACGGAACCTAGGGAACCAGGTTTAACTACTCTTTCGAAGACACCCCACGATCGTCTACTCTGTCCCAAGTGCTAGATCATGGAGTGGCTTCGAGATCATTACCATTAGATGGACCTGTACGTAGCTATCATACTGGCTGATGTAGAGTGGCAACTCGTTGCAGGTGAGTGGCATCAGCACCGAGATCTTCAAGCAAATAGAGACCGTGGAAAATGACCATGACGCGTCAACGGCCGCTGCACTCGAAGCTGTTGAGCGCAGGGGCGAAATGGTGGTTCGTGTCATCGAACCACGTCAGATGGGCAGGCAGGTCTCGGAGGCTGCGAAAAAGTTCATCTCTATGCAGGTAAGTAGGAAAGGTCATCGCTCTGTACCTCTGTCCGGAGTATCAATCGACCCAGGACCATTCCCATCTATTATCCTTGACCTTGAATGAATAACGTCCTTGTACTAGATGGCTAATGGTATCCATGCCATTCTTCAGGACCCGAAACATCCTGTTCATCTGGTGGAGATTATCAAGAGGCCAGGTCAGACCTTAGGCCTCTATATTCGCGAGGGCAACGGCATAGACAGGAACGACGGCGTCTTCATATCTAGAATAGCCCTGGAGTCTGCTGTCTACAATAGCGGATGTCTCAAGGTACAAAATATAAAAATAGACACCACATCATCCTACCGGAAGCCGTTATCTATCGGAAGTCGTGACAAGAGTCCCGTGTTTAACCGTGACGATCTTGATCCTCTAGGTCGGCGATGAGATCCTTGCCGTAAATTTAGTAGATGTGACACACATGAGTCTCGATGATGTCGTTATCATAATGTCGATACCCAGGAGGTTGGTCCTGGCTACCAGGCACGGTCCTCATCAGCCGGTGTCGCACAGTCGTCAAAATGAGCACAAGGCGCCTCCGGTTGTGGTAATTAAAAGGGAGCTTAATGAGGACGAGAACGATCACACCACTAGTAATCATATAAGGTGAGCCCTGGCTGTCTATAGCTAGTATATAGGAAGAGACGTATGAATAGGTCGTGGGTGACAAAGTGGATTGGAACTAGATCGATCAAGAGTTTTATTCTGATCCGTTCAGGGACGGCAGCCGTAGAAGAGGCGACGGTCGAGAAATGTTATCTTCTCGCTCGAGACTCGGTCTAACCGGATTGGGATCTAGTCAGGATCTAGGATCGAGCAATGGAGATCTGTATTATAATTCCAGACCGGAAGGACATTGGTCTTATCAGCCACCACCGCCACCAGTTATCACGCACCAACCTAAACCCTCGACCACTCAGCACTTTCAGCCTTACGAGCGTGGATATCCAAAGACTTTGGAGAGTCTTGCTGAGAAAGTAAGTCTTTCTGGCAACTGTCAATCTGACATTTATGCATACTATGTACGGCTATGGATCGAAACTGTATTTATAGTTCTATTGGACGTTCTTTGCACTCCTTCCGATATACTACTTAATATTATTAATAAATCTTTTCGATCCATCGTCAAGAGTAGGTACCTATAGATGTCTTAGCCGATGTGGATCGAGCACCCTTTTACACCTGTCTGCACCGTTTAACACTTGTTTGCCCTATATATATAAATATATATATATAAATATATGTTCTGTGACACTGTATAAAATCGCAGATCGCTAAGGGAGATTATTAATGGAAAAAAAAAAAGGAAAGCGAAAGGGAATAAGGGACATTTTGTCCACAGGATCTATTTCATCCCTAAGTAAATCGTGTAGTCTGCACGCGTATTGTTCAAATCCTGAGCCGTTCTGATGTTCAATCACGATAGTCGTCGGCATCGGTACTCGCACACTGACTGTATATTTTTTCAAATTATTATTATATCTATAACGAACCGTTCAGCGGACGATGTCGAATTGACTGTCTAAAGTGCTTAGTTCATCAGTGATAAATTTTTAAAAAGAAAAATAATGTATCGGTACGGCTCGAGACGAATGGCAGTTCGCAGCGCGACTCTGACAACCAAATTTAATGACTAATTGGTTCTGAATGAATGCTACATTGAAATTAACCAGGATTTCACGAAGGTAAAGAATACATAACATTTCTTGATAATAGACTTGATATAAATATCTACAGGGTGTTTTGCGAAGGACCTTACACACGGAATACGATGTAGCACGCTGTAATCTTTGCTCGCCAGCAAACACATTTGCTTCTGTGATTTTGCTTCGTGTTAAAAGTCAAAAAAAAAAATTATTACTACATTTCATTTAAATATAGTTTTTTTTGGAAAATTTCCTACGATTCTTCCCAGAATAATTGCGAGGATACAGCATCACACGGAATAAAATTTTCTTATCAAATTCGTATCAGGCATAGCTTCGGTATGTTATTTAATGAAGGATTTGTATGAACCCGAAAAAAAGAATATTTACCAAAATTCCACACTTTATTTATTTTTACTCTGATATCTCCAACTTTATCACATCATAGGGAATGCACCCTTTCTACCTTCACCGTCAGATCAATATCCAAAGAAGCAATGAAGCTATAGACGTACTGTTAACACGTAGCGAGTAGAATAGTACGCTTATACTAGAGATCAACAGTGGATCCAACCCATTTTATTCCCCGGTGTAAGCGCCCTTATTAAACCACCCTGTATATATCGCTCTGGCATAATATATGAAATACACTTGATTTCTGTTACCCCTTTCCGAGCTTTCTATACGTATAGTTTAATTTCTTTCCCTTACTGTATTACTATATCACTTCGTTAGCAACACGCTATAACATTAAGTCCGCAGAATTACAGTCAGTCCTAGACAAGAACGCAGGGCTGAACTTTTGACAAAGGTAACATATATCAAGTGGGACCGAACCCTAGGCGAGCCAATTGTACGCGAGTTAACCGTGTAGAATTATTCTTTGCAGAGTTGGGTCCAACTTCAGTATGGTCGGGAAAGAGACGAAATGAAAAAAAAAAAGTAACGATGAGTCGACTATACACTATAGTCTAGTACAGTAAATTATGAATAAGTTCGAGTGTCCAAAGTTCTTGTCGAAGACAGTCAGTGGTACCGTTGAATTAACTAGCCGAGTATAAGTCCTGGCGAAGTCGACCACAATGAAGGCGTCGGTACCTGATAACAGGATGATTGATAAATCGATAATGATTTCTCGTGGGAAGCATTAAGATTACCCAGAATCCATTCTGTTCTCAGTTTTACGAATGTCGTTACTTGTGCGGTCGATTTTATCAGGGTTCTTTTTTACGATACTATAGTAATGGAGATACGAGACTATAGTTATATTTCCGATTAGGTACACTCATTTTACACGGGGCCGGTGATGCCTTCCAATGGCGCACGTCGCATGTCTACTGGTGGAGGGATGCAATCGGTCGGTGGAAGATTGTCAGGACAGAGTCAATCGTCGCATTATGGGTACACTCAGCACAGTAGTAGCGGAAGGATAATGCCTAGGAGTGGATCGGATCAGCATTTGCCTAGGGTCGATTACACCAGTATCACGACACCGGCGCGTCATACGTTGCTCAGGTCCAGCTTGAAGTCAGGTAGACAGAGATTAATAAGAAAATATCTAATATTGTGGAGTAAATTGATTTTTGATTTGTTTAACGGGATGATTTATTTTTATGGTTTCATAGGGTCTTCCGCTTTGCGGTATAATTCTCGTTACGGAGTACAGAGCGATGCTACCTCCAGCTCGCAGAGACAAGGTCAATTTGGCACGTTGACTAGGAGACATCGGCCTTCCCTGGACTACGCTTCGGATACCGAAGCTACTTGTTCCAGTTCGCCACGATCGGCTTATTATTATTACAGACATAATATGAATAATCCTTCGCAGAGTAGCGCCGTCTCTCACCTGGCTAC
The DNA here is from genome assembly GCA_031762395.1 of Calameuta pygmaea. Classification (NCBI taxonomy): domain Eukaryota; kingdom Metazoa; phylum Arthropoda; class Insecta; order Hymenoptera; family Cephidae; genus Calameuta; species Calameuta pygmaea. The sequence goes on along the minus strand of JASANN010000344.1, from coordinate 497,278 downwards.
CTTGTCCAGGTCGCAGATTGGGCAAAGTTCCTCAGGTAGGAAACAGGGGAGAGAATAGCGTGGTTAGACATTTTTAGGTAACATTGTGGTAATGCAGTGACTCATTCGTTACCAGGATTACGATCAAACTCTCTACCTAGAAGTGGCAGAACATTACCACAGCAACCGGGAATTCGTTCAGGACTCAGCACAGTGACGTCTGGTCTGATCGATCAGGAGGACAGCGACGGGGCCTTGTCAGCCCCTGAACTTCCTTCCATCAGGCGGGATAGAGGTAAAATTATCAAAGTTTCCAAGTCAAAACTTTCCTAACTCTCTGCTTGGAGTTAGAGTCTTATAAGGGGGTTAGCTTGAGACTCGTGCTTGGAATGAGTGTTTATTACAGGCAGGATACCGTCATCCCCTAGTGTCTTTACGTCCGATGAGTACAGAGCATGGCTGAGCAGGACTCCAAGTACAAGCGCTTTGTATGAGCAGATCAGAGCAACTACGAATCGACCACCTCGTTACACGTACAGTGCGGAGAATATTCATGCTGCTGCCAATCAGGTACGCTTGGTCCTTTTGGATTTTATTGTCAGTTATAATATTTCGCGAGATTTTATAAAAATTATTATTTTCTAGGCTGAGTATGGAAGCTACGGCTCTTATAGACCACTCTCTAGCACCCTGGACAGACTCTCGACGAGGTCAGCCTCGGCGCAGCAGGTCAACCTGGCTAATCTACGGGCCTCCACGGCAATCAGTTCATCCTGTCATAGAACTGCTAGTAATCCTAGACCAGCGTCTGTAGCCTCCAACGCGCGTTCCTCATTGGCCAGTCAAAAAGCTTCCTTGAGCAGTTCAGCCAGTCAAAGAGCTACGTCCGTCAGGAGGATTCGAAATTTATTGGATTTGGAATCGACCAGGAACATACCAACTCCTACACCTACCAGAACTCAGGATCAAAGACTGCTAGATATTAATCCTGCAGGTTCGTCTATCCATCAGAAAATTTTGCAGTTCATCAATGACACAGGTCGTCGGATTGGAATCAGCTCGTGACTCTTGTGAATCTTTTCAGAGTTCCTCAAATATAAAATAGAGAAACCACCAACCGTGGGCACCCCGAGCTCTACCAGCTCTCTGTTAAGTTCTTTAGGTGACACTGGTGGTGGTGATTTGGCAGGTGGTGTCAGTGGATTGTTATGGGTGCACTTATTGGCAGGTCGTGGTCTCAGATCAACGACCTCATCCTCAGCAGCTACGACACCCTCGACGCCATCCGGTCAGCCTAATTTAGGTACGTTAATACAAGCAGGACCGTATAAATCCAGAAATGTCAAAAAATATTCTACAATACTGAAACGCTGTTCTTCCATTTCGTCCAGGTACCTGCGGCCTGAGAGATCTTTACTGCGTTCTCGAATGCGACAGAGTTCACAAGGCTCGTACAGTCGTACGCACTGGGGACTTGATGTTCGACTGGGACGAGACCTTTGAACTTGATCTAGTTGGCAATAGGCAATTGGACTTGCTCGTCTACTCCTGGGATCCTCAGCACAGGCATAAGCTCTGCTATAAAGGATCAGTTCATTTAGCTACTCTCCTCAAGGAGTCACCGCTGCATCAACTCGCACTCAAAGTAGAACCACGTGGCACTATTTATCTTAGACTACGATACACGGACGCACACCAGACCTTCAAGCGACGAGGTCTACCAGTTATTTCTCTGGCTACAAGGGTGGCACCTCTCTTTGGGGTTGACCTCGACACCGTGGTAGGTTTAACGACGAAGCTTTAAGTTTTCAATTAGGATCCTTTGCCTTAGACATAGGATACATCTTTTCTTTAACTACAGGTAAGTCGAGAGAGTAAAACTGGGGGAGTACCTGGAGGAGTTTCCACGGCACTTGCGATGGGTGGGGCTCAGAATGTTCCTATCATCGTTTGGAGATGTGTCGAGGAGGTAGAAAGAAGAGGACTCGATATAATTGGTATTTTAATTTGTATAATTATTTACAAAAAAAAAAATGTTTATTTACCACAATGCGTCTCATGAATATTGGGTTTAAAGGTTTGTACAGGCTCTGTGGCTCCGCGACCAAGAAGAGGATATTGAGAGAGGCATTTGAACGTAATGCTAGATCAGTGGACTTATCGCCGGATAATGTTCCTGACATCAACGTTATCACTGGTAATAAAAAATTCTGCCAAAGTATCTTCCACGGGGACTTGGACAAGTTTCTAATTATACTTTAATTGTTGTAGGAGTGCTTAAGGATTACCTAAGAGAATTACCGGAACCCCTGTTCACGAAGTGCCTCTACCAGATGATGGTCGATGCACTTGCAGTTTGTTTACCGGACGATCCGCAGGGCAATGCTAAATTGATGTTCAGTATACTGGACTGTCTACCAAAAGTTAACAGGGTCAGTATTCCATGCAAAATATAATTACAATAAAGAATATTAATTTTTAATTTTCACATTACAGTGTACCCTGATCTACCTTTTGGATCATCTAGCAATGGTGGTATCACAATGCAACAAGATGTCACCAGCAAGTCTAGCAGTGTGCTTCGGTCCAGTTCTGATGTTGCACTCCGAAGACAATGGTCCACCCTTGGACTTCCAGCAGCCTATAGCAGTATTGAAATACCTCCTAGAGATTTGGCCAGTAAAGTCAGGTAATGATATCATTCCCATTGACGTAACCGTTGGCGATGACACACCTCGAGTTCCTCCAGTCGCCCTGAGGATGTTGCGATCACAGAAATGACATTAAAAATCGTAGCGCTCATCGCGGCTCGCGAGCAACTCGTAAGGGCCAAGTAATCAGTGGTTCATTTCACAGACAGTTCGGAAGATTTCTTCAGTCGGTTCAACGCTTCCTCGAGTTACGCAACCAGCAGGTCACAACACCAGTCAAGTGGGACAACAGGGACAGGGAACCTTGGGACGCACAGGGCTGCCCTGGCAGCAGCAACCCTCGCTTCATCATCCTCCCCAAACTACAACCCCAGGAGCCCTCGCAGCTACCACACGACCTCCACCACCGGTCAAGCCGCGGCAGGTACGACCCAACGAGTCTTCCTTCGACCTCTACAGGTCTAGAACCAAAGCATGCTAGATGGTGTCGCAGGCTGTCTACATAGCAATTTCACTAGGATTTCTCAGGATTACTGTAACTTATTGTTCTTCAATATAATTAACGGAGTATAAGGGTTAAGGATTATACGTGTATACACGTGGCCCGTGGCCCGTATTTATACATTGCTTTTGGTGTCCCTATGCACGTACGGGTGGTCACTGTTAATACTGAATACAAAGAATTATTTATTCAACTAATCTTAAATCACCTTAATGACAGTTTAAGATAGATGATGTGATGAAGATAATTTTTATTTGCCTCTGCTATTTAATATGCTATTTTTTTTTTGGTATCACAACATAAAATTTATCTTCAACCATTCCTGAGGAAAGGTCTATCAAAGATTTATGGTTAACTGAAAAATTCCTATTTTAAAACACGTTTCTTCATTATTCACTCATTCGCACGAACAATCAAATACCTGCAATGTACTATTGTAATTGGACTTTTAATATCACTGCAACAGCGGTTTTTCTAAGGCATCGTGATTTTTTTTTTTAAAAAAAAAAGCGAATTTTTATGGAATACAAAATTCTCGCTTGCGCATAACAAGCAAGTTGTGAACACACCCTAACAAGGATCTACCGTGCATGCATTCTCTCTGTCCTTGGATAACTCTCTCGTATTTAATCGTCGTCTGATTTGCAATAATCTCTGATACCTTCTTTGGCCGATTATCGTATCTCTATACTGCGTCTATGATTTTTAATTTTCTATAGTTTACGTCGTTACATATAGTAACATTTACGTTGTCTTCTTGACTTTGTTTGGGCACGTATTCAGAGCAAACGCAAATTGCCGGCTCTACCAAACCGCTGACAGCACAGAGACGCCGCTTCTTGCACAGGTATTATCGTTATCATTTCATTCATCTCATTCACTTTTCGTTCATATCTGCATGGCTCTGTGATACCGGAGTAAAACGAGGGCGAGTCCTTTCTTCAAGAAAAATCTGATCTCGTGACACTCCGTTATCCGCGATACTTCCGCACCGTCTAATTTTTCTCTTTTAATACGACCCCCCCCCCCCCGGCCACACCCCCGTCGACCGAGCGATTCAGCTTCCGTTTAATTAATCGAATCGAATTAAAATATATAATATTCATATTCATGAATATTCAAACTGACTAAAGTTAATGTAACAACGGAATCCGTTCACTCTTCGACAACATTTATACCGATCCTACGACAGATATTGACAAAACATTCCCTATAATTCTTTTGGCCTCGTGTCAATGTGCAGGTGATAGTCTCGTCACCCGGTTCACCTAGCAGCGAGGAGTCAGCTTCCCCGGAGCCAGTTAACAAGGACCTCGGCGGCTTGGGATTCAGTAATGGCGAGGCCGTCGAGCAAATAACACCCACGAGCAGCGTCGATACCGAGGAAGGTAATTCGGCTCATCCGGAGGAGGGTGAACGCGGAGTGGAAGGCGACGCCGAGGCGAGTGACGATGATATCGCCAAGACTCATTAACCATCCCTATTACGGATATACCTTGGGAAACCGGATGTCGTCTCTATACCACCTTTTTGGACTGACGATAACGGCGCGCCGCACAGTGAGTACCGTGTGACGCGGAGTACAGGCTTCGCTCTATAAAGGACAGGTGGCAGCACGGTGGCGGCTCTTGAAAAATTCGTGACGTCCCGACGCCACGACAGGAAACAGTCGATCTTGAGAATAATCGTTTTACGAGGAGAAGGCACAAAGTGTGAGAAACAAAAGAAAATCTTCGTCAACAGAGCGATCCTGACGTTTCCGCAGGACGGAAGTGAGAGGACGTGGCTTGTTTACTTAAATTTCATTAATTTACGTTCTAACGATTGTGCGTCATAAATTTTTACCAACAGTCTCCTACCGATATCGCTAATACACAGCAAGTATCAAATCGCGACTTGAATCCTCGCGATTTTCTATCTCATTGTCTCACGGCGATTAACACCACAGAATTCTACTTCCTGTCGTACGACACCAGGGACGTTAACAAAGTCATTAATTATTTTACGAAACGAAGATACTTTCGTTCGGGATCATTGAGTCTCTACAGTGCGTCGGTTAAGTCACTCAAAAGGAAAAGCAGTCGGTCGGTAGATCGTGCGATTTGTTCAGGTTAAGTTTAAGACAGTGGGGAAAGAAAAGAAAAAAAAACAATTGCAGGAAGAAAAGTACTATAACGAAAAACAATAATACATTTTTTTTATCCTCGTAAACGGCTAAGATAATTTCGTCGTGACGTCTTTTATCATACGGTCTCTACTTTCTAACGATTTTTACAGTTTATAAAAATTATAACGGTTTGCACGAAAAACATTATATTGTCGAAGCTATTCTTCGTAACCTATAAAAAATCACTGTCGGGCTTATGAGGGAAGGCGGGCTCGGGAGGATTATTAATTGTTCTACCTGAAGGTCGAATTCGAAAGAAACAATTTTCCTTTATCTTCCAATACGACGACTATACACAAATACACGACCAAATGCAGGGGAGGCGGAAAGAAATGGAGGGAATTTGCGTTTTGAAAAAATTCAAACCACAATTTTTTTTTTATCAATGCTACTCCGTAACCAACTTTATTTATCTTTTTTTTTCTTTCTTCGTCAATTAAATCCTCACAATACAAGACATTTTTTCAGGACGGAACACACACACACACACTGTTCGAGAGCCCTGACAAGAATTTAACGGAGCTTTTGACACACAGCCAGGTTTACACACATATGGACACACAATAAGCAAAACGGCAGAAAAATGAAACCAATATGATATACATAATGGTCGGTTTATATACAATATACTATATATATAGAATAGAAAGGATATACATGTGCTTTTGATAAAGACTATTACGTATAGCGTTAGCTAGCCCTCATACGCAACTACTAACAGTACACGCAAGTTCATGGGACTACGATTATTATTATTATTACTATTATTATTATTATTATTATCATTATTATATATATATCCGCGTCGTGCGGATGTGTGAACGCGTAGTCGCGTTTTACCAATGAAATTATACGAAATCCACGATATAATTGTATATGTGACAATAGGAAGAAAAAATGGCGACGATTATAACATATGGGTTTGGGTGTACGTAGAGATAGAAATGTTGTTTTGATCAGCGCAGATGCGGGGTGGAGTGTCGTCGAGGAAGATGAATATTGCAAACTCACCGAAATGATAATAATTACGAGTTACGTGATGAAAGCGGGGAGGGGGGGGGGGGGGGTGGTGGTGGTGGTGGTGAGAAGTCGAAAGAAAACGCTAACTTTTAACCAGTAATAGCCAGTATTATTATAAATATCTAAAGTTAAAGGAAGAATGAAAAAAAAAATGAAAACCGTAAACTATTTACTAAAACTGAACATATAAGGCGTGCGCGTAATCCATCGCCGGAGCGATTGTCGACCGGTTATATATATTTATCAGCTGACGATGATTACAGATATACTCCGTTTGTATAAATAATTTTAAAAAATTACACACTACTTTCGCACAGTTAGAATTTATCGTCAGGACGAGTGTTTAATGTGGAAGATGAAATAACGAAAAAAAAAAAGTGGTGAAACGTAGATCAGTATATTGTATAGTGAGTGTATTGTACGATACATTATTATTATTATTATTATTATTCACGTTGTAATTGTCTCTCGATAAGTACGCGGTGAAGAATGTCGAGTATCGTATTTGCGTGTTACTTATTGTTAGTTTAATTGAAATTTCAAAATTGTCCATTTTTCGCGCCCTTTTACGCATCTATCACGTAATTGAATTTCTCGAGTCGAATTTCTCCGTCGCAATTTTCGCGCTCTCGTTGTTTCTGTTGTAGCGAGGCTCGCGAATCTTACGCACGCCGTCATGCGGTCTAATGAATAAAAATGAGTAAAAGAAAGAAAAAAAAAAAATTTCGTAAGGACTAACGACGCGTAAATTCGTCGTTAAATTTTTCACGGTGACAAATTGCGGTACCAAGTAACGCTCAAAGCCGTGAATCGCGATTTCTCATAGAGATTTTGTTACCGTTTCTTATTGTATTAATGTATAGTATAATATATGTATAGTACTGTGTATAATGTAGTATAGTGTAATCACGGTATACGACACTCCTCGCCGCTAATTATAGTCTAAAATAATTACGCCAGAGAGTAATTAATTATACAAGAGAACAAGCACACTGCCGCAATTTTATAAATTGAACTGTTATCACCTATTAATCAAGACTTGAAACGGAACGATATACATAGATATGCTGTTCGTAGGGGAAACAAAAGAAGGTACACCCAAAGCGTTATGCGTATAGACAATATATACCGTACGAGAAACATTAAGGTTAATTTTGATGAAAATTTTTTTTGCGTCAAAATTCAATCGGCGTGTCTCTTTGTATCTTCTGTATCCGTATACTTGCTACTTACGAACGTGTCGTCATATCGACTAGAAATGATAATACGACAGCATCTGCGAAACATTGATAACGATCAAGTTTTAACGTGGCTCGAATGATTTTCGAATTTATGGGTATAATATTGATTTGTCAATTTATTATTATTTTTTTTCCACATCCCGTTAATCATTTAATGACACTTTGCTACGGTAGCTAGAGATGAAAATTGATAAGACAATTTCTGACTTCGTTCGGGCTACTTGTGACTTTGTCGAAGAATCTTCTGAGCGCACACTTTCAATTCGTTATCTTGTACAAACCGAATTGAACTTTCCTACGCAACCCCAGCAAGAGACAAGAGAAAAGGGTTGATTGATTGTGAGAAAATGCGAAGAGTGAATATGAATGAGAGAGAGAGAGAGAGAGAGAGAAAGTCGTATCCTGGCGCAATAACGGCACATGCGCATATGGAGCAGTGTCATATGTAAAAAAAAAAAAACTGTCATGCATACCGAATACGTGCATACACTGTGTGTCACAACGAAACTGAAAAGCGCTATAAAGTCAAGTACAAGTATAATGGAATGAGAGGAGTAAAAAAAAGGGAGACAGAAAAGAAAAAAAAATCATTAGATTTATAATCGACAAGGCGGGACAACTTGAGGGGGATGGAACGAAAAGATAAAAAAAAACAATGGAACGAATGAAAGGAGAATAAGGCGCAGGTAGATTGACGAGGGTGGGCGAAATATACAAATGTAATTTTTTATATGTAAGAGACGTTTACATTACCTGATTCTATTTGCAATCGCAGCGATTATCAATGAGGTTTTATTGTATTTTTTTTTTCGAAGTCTACAGAGCGTACGGTTAACGGATAATGACGGCGCGCGAGCGATATATATTTTGTGATTTTTGCTTTTTCCGGTGATTAGCGATACGATAAAAATGTTTGTTCGGTAAGAAAATTGTGATTTGCAAATTCCGGAAATTCACGTGTCAAATCAATCGACACGTGCTTCACATGAATGAGTCTTGCGACCGTCGCGGTTATTCCGAACAGCCATCGAGCAGATATTGATAAAGAGGATTCTAACCATTGTGCATTTTATATGTGAAACTGACTTTATGGGACTTGAAGATCTTTTAGAATTTCTAGGCTGGCTGCAGCGTATCTCCCGTGCCTACTGGCCTTTAGGCACAAAGTTTCATGAGACCTGGTCCTCTTTATTAGTATCTGTCCGGTGCAACCACTAAACGTAAACACAATGGACCACGTTTGAGATACTGAAATCTTTGTTAAAAAAGAAAACTAAAAAAAAAAATATTAACTTTTTATCCCCTCTAAGTTAGATAACACCAATTCGTACATTTTTTATTGGAAATTACAAACGGGATTTATGGAGAATAGATAAGGACGTTAAGGGACTTAAGGAATATAAAAGAAAAAAATAACGTAAACGAACGCAGTCGCGAGAGGTATAAAATTGCCCAAAAGCGTTACAAGGAAAAAATACGAAAATTAGGAGGTAATGAATTTGGACAGAAAAAAAAAAATTTTTCACATGGTTATACTAATTATCGATGTGTCCCGTTCGTTTCGCCAACGCCTCGTAGACTCGTCATACACGCAGACACAACACACTATTCATCCCATTACCTTGTACACACGACATATACATATAACATAATCGCAGTATGAATTTTCGCAAAAGATCTTGACCATTCGCGAATTAGCAATAAATAATTAAACGAAGTCAAAATCGAATATTGAAAAAAAAATTATGTCAATGTCCTAGGGGCATTTTCAATAAGAAAAAAAAAATTAAATAAAAAAAATAACAGAAAATCCTCCAAATTTGTTAGCATGCACCGTGTATCGAGTGTGTTCGATTTTGCGTGTAACACGTTTTTCGGATTTTCATATAAAGATCGCCAAGCGCTTCTTTCGCAATGGTACTTCGACTCGACGGAGCATATACGTAAAAAAGGAAGGAGATAATAGTAAGAACAAAAGGAAAAAAAAACAATAAGAGAAATATAGTAAAAAAAAGACAAAGTGGATAAATAAATGAAGGGATGATCGATCGTCGCGAGTTTACCCCATCGCGAGAAAAATTGTCGATCAGTGGTGATCGAACCTTTAAATCCATTGTCTGAGAGACATGGAGGACTTATGTGAGAAATTAGTAAAGAAGTATAGGGATGTCAATTAACGTGTTACTTGGTCGATTTTTTTATTTAATTAGGAAAACAAATTTCGGCTTGCGACGTGTCTTCGATTCTATAGAAAATAAAGAGATATATGTAAATATAGTGAGCAGCTCGTCGCCTCGAACTAATAAGAGTGACATTAGGTATGAAAACGAATGAAACAAAGGAAAGCGTAATACCCCTAGATTACTATGATTATTATTTTTCAATCTTCATTACTCCTCCTTTTCACTCTGGAAGTCACCGTACAATGCCGGACGATCGATCGTACTTCAGAACCACCTGTAAATATACATATGCATATATATATATATATATATATATACATATGCATATATATATATATATATATCGCCATTGTCATAGTGGATTTAATCGTAATAAATCGTGGCATCGAACGTTGTAAATAAAAATCGCCGCCCCACCCCTCATTGGACGTCATCGATGGTAAATAATAATAATAATAATAACTCTAGCAGCGCCCATTAAAATAATTACCATATATAATAGTCAGTCATGTTACGGAGCGCAGCTTTTCACATATATCTTTCCTGCTCTTAGCCATGTGCCCAATTTAAAAAAAAAATCTCCATACACATATCCATGAGAGTCATCCTAAGCATGCGGTACACGTATGATTAGATTATATCTTAGATAAAAGAAAGAAAAAGAAAGATAAACGAAAGAACGTGCACGTCGAGTTGTATAGTCACGTGGTATCGTGTATTTTGCATAATTCTCCTCTGACTTTGTACAGTAGATGAACTTCCGAGTAGAAGAAAATAAAATGACGCGAATTCTTGTTCTCTGATGTATAATAATTTGTATATTTTTTTTTCTTGTTGATTCTCACGCGCTAACGGAAATTTCGTGTCGCTAGAAGAAACTACGGTAGAGACAAACGTGGCTAGCCTCTGTTGGGATTTGTCGGAACTACGGAGGCGATTTGAACGATGGCAGAAGAATGGCGGGAAAATCAAATGCGGTTGATTGTCCTATTGTGTTTTGATCTTCGTAGAGAGCTTGTGTGAGAAATTTCTAATGTACCTCGTAGATCTTAAACCCATAAGTGAGAAGCTTGCTATTTTAGATGTTCCACATATCATATGAGGTTTTCTAAAAGTTTCGACGATCTACGGGCCTATAACGTTTATGTATAGACACGTAGAGAAAGAGGGAGAGAGAGAGAGAGAGAGAGAAAGAGAGAGATATAATTAATGAGAATTACGTATAATCGTAATACGTGATTAAGGCAAACCCGATTAATCGCTAATTCCAAAAGTTTTAAACAGGCCTCCATCGGATATTAATAACTATACATTCCATCGTTTAGTGATTATTGATCTTATCGATTTTCCTGTTATTCGTACAGATAATATATAGATTCTCCTTTTGCTTCGGATACACACGTACTGCGAGATTCGTGCTTTGTTACTATCTGAGTACATAGGGAATCTTTACAATTTCTTTTAATTTAGCTTATTCATTTTTGCGTCATGAATTTGTGGAAATTATCGATTTTCGATTTCGATATCGATGTTCGATCGTGTCGTGTCCAAAAGACTGAGAGGATCTCTAGATTTTATTTTGTAAATTTTTATCATCAGCAAATTTTCGTCGCACCAAATCCAAAAGTTCCGGGACATTTGTTTAGGCAGGTAATAAATCGTATTTTTTAAAAGATTATTATCTGTAACAAAAATTGTATCCTTTATATCTGCATTCACGTGCGAGAAGCTTCGTGCTGTTTGTATATCCGACTTTTTCTCAACATATCCGTTTTTTTAATCTCATAGTTTCTCACTTAATCTATGTATGGATGTACGTAACCTATATGGAGCGCGCGACGCGCAACAGAAAGCGGGAAAATACGAATAATATAAATAGTAGAAGCTAGCTGAATCGTTGATTGTACGGAAGATATTATTTTCTAATGGTATGGGTACTTTATTGCGGGAAATACACGAAGAGAGGAAAAAGGAAAGAATGTATGTCACGTGTTGATAGTCGTTCGCGATTAACGCTGAATAAATTCCCTTGTAGAAATATCATTATGAGAATCGAGGATTCCGTAAGGGTCTTAGCTAGCCTTGAACTGGTCCAGTAAAGGACCCCGACAGGTTCTGGATTTGTTAGAGAAAGTTTCTACTAGGATTATTTTATAATAATTAATATTGCTTCATTTTCATTGAACGTTCGATTTTATAATTGAAAAACAAAGACAATTTCAACTTTTATAAAAAAAACTTTTGTATATCTTTCACGTTCTTGTTAACAACGTATTCCTTTGGGTTATCTCGGTAAAGCATAACGAATTTATTTGAATTTGAATCGCGCGCGACTTTTCCTTCGTATTTTCCAAATTCGTTGCATATCAGCGCCTATCGATTCCTCGTTTTCCCGAATGATCATCGTCAATCAAAATTTGGGAGTATCGTGCGAGGGCTTTAGCATTGAGTAATTAAATAAAATAAGAAATAAAACGAAAATCGACGACTCGATTCTTAACGGAAAAAAAGGAGCCGTTAGCACCAAGGAGTGTAGTAATAGTTTTTCAAAATTTTCGGAAAAATTATCGCGTCCAACTCACACGATTTTAATACAGAAGGGAAAGAAAAGCAAAGAAGAATAACGAAAATTAAATAAATAAAAAAATCGAAAACGATAAACAATTAAAAATCCCTCACTGATTATTACATTAAATTAAATCGGGACCCGGATGAGAAATAAAAACCATAACGTCGACGAGAATTCGCGAGGATTGGTTAACGTAAATCAGTCGAGGCTATATTCAATTTTAGGTTAAGTTAGTTTCCATTTCTAAGACAATTGTATATTGTGCGAGGAGCCGTCGATCGTTTTATACAAGACGTGGAAATTATCGTCTGGACATATGCGTTAGATAAAATCTGTGGAGAAAACAAGAGAGAGAGAAAGAGAGAAATAACTTACATTGAATATTCAAGAAATAAATAAACGAAGCAAACGTACGATATGCGTTAACACTTCCAACGACATAAATATCAACCTTAACCGTAACTCTAGCGGGAATCCGGCGAACTAATTCGTTTTGAAATTAAACGAACAAATGACGACGACAAGGGTCGAATGATCCTGTCGTTTCCATAAATGTAAATTGAATCACTCGTTTCGAGAGAGTCGTGCGATTAGATCGCTTGGCGTTCGTGATCGAATAGCTCGAGAATTGAAAATTCGCAATGTAGTAGGAAACCACGGTGTATCCGATAACAAATATATCTATCAGTATTTACACGTATGGAATATCACGTTAGGTATACATATTATTGAAATAAGAATAAAAATATTATATATATAAATATTATATATAAATATAAATAAATATATATATATATATATATACATACATTGCATACATACACGAGGAACACGTTCGCGTACACGTACATTAAACAAGTAACGGATATGAACGTTGATGCTATTACAAGTAGAAATAGAAACAAAAATGGCGCTCACGAGCTACAGTTAGCCGGCCGCTCAAATAAAAAAACGAACTGACCCTCTGATTACTATAGAAGAGAAATAAAGGATGAAAAATAAAAGGATAGTGAAAGAGAGAGAAAACAAAATGAACACGATTGTCTGGGTGGTACTGATGAGAAGAAAAAAAAAAAGAGCTGTTTAATAAGAAAGTAATCGAGGAAGTAATTAGCGTGACACGTAACACGATGTGTTTAATTAATACGAATTGCCTGAATACAATTGGGAGACTGGACCCGAGAGATTTTAGCTGATTATCATGATATCCGTATACTTGAGAATTAGTAGATTATTATTGGGGGGGGGGGGGGGGGGGGAGGGATTTATAAATTTTTTAACGGCTTTCGAAAAAACCGTGTACG